>JABUQX010105637.1:17500-27500 GCA_015478945.1 Trachelipus rathkii
TATAGTAAATATATTATCCTATTATTAGTGGTTAGGGTAATATAAATATAATTTCTAAATGAGTTTTGTATAGTGAGGAAAATAATACCCTTTTATTTATCCTGATAACATATATTTTTTGATTTTTCCCTGCGCCGGATATTGGTTCGAGCTTGGCCTTAAATAAATAATAGGATTACATTCTCCTTAAATTTATTTTTTACATTTGGTGCCTAACTCTAAAGTTTCTCATCAAGGATTCTCAATGTATTAATTCTTTCCCTGTAGCGTGAGTAGTGCATTAATCTATTAGATATTATCTCATTATTCTTTTATTATTAACATCTGCATTACTAATAATATTTACACAGGACTTCCACTAATGTATTTCTCTTTCTACCTGTAGATCATGTGTATGATTCTTCTTGAGCATAGGAGTGGCTCTTCTAGAGGCTGGCCTATATATATTATATATATATATCAAATGTTTATTCATTTATCAACATATTATTTTTTGTTGGTAAAAGTTATTAAAACTAATATTATATAATATATGTAATAGAAATTGGGCTATATACTATATTATATTTTCACCGGACAATTATGTAGAGACTCCTAAATGAAATCAAAAAAAGAAAAATTTTAAGAATATTTGAGGCAAAGCATGCACGTGAGGCTTTTGAAACCATGCGTGTGCTTGGTCTTGTCATGGAATACTGATGATGACGTTATGCATAGAAGGTCAGGAAAATCATGAGTTGGAAGTAGCTGAAAGTAGGCTTGGAAAGTGAAGCTGAGTGATGAACGAAGGCTGAAAAAGGGGTTACGGTCTGAATCTAGAAGAGCTGAAAAGGGGGGTAGGGTGAAACGTTCAGGAAAGTACATGAGCACTCAGGAAAGTATGAGAACTCAGGAAACAGCTAGAAGCATTGAAAGTATTTTGGAAATAGCTGTAAATATGGAAAGTAGCTCTGGAATATGAGTGATGACGTATATTGCATTTAATGTCTGAAGAGACTGAAGTTGGAAGTAGCTGAATGATTGACGAGGCAACAAGGGGGTAGGGAGAAAATGTGCAATGAAGTACTAAAAGGAACTGGAACAAAGGGGGTATTGGTGAAAAACACTCAGGAAATGGCTAGCATTGAAAGTAGTAGAAAGTATATTTTTTTTTTACACCCATTTGGAACAACTTAAGGGTTTAAAAAATCTTGTTTTTTTTAGATTTTTAGAAAAAAAAAAAAAAAAAAAAGTTTAATACATTAATTCCAAAAGGTTCAATTATTCACTATACGATAGCATTTCTATAGTCAAGTGTATGAGGAAAAACAAAAGTTAAAGATTTTTGTTTTTTTTTACCTAATTTAACTATAATTTTCATTCATTTAGCTCTGCTTTCAGCTATTTAACAGTTCCGTTGGGCAAAATTAAGATGTTTCCTAAAAAAATAAATGGGCTTTTAGGAATTTACATGTTATTGGCTTATTCATTAGTTTAGTCATGAATTAAGCAAATATACTCTGAGTTAAAATGGGAGATTCATAAGGCTTATGACTTTGAGAAGCAAACATGAGAGACTAACTATTCAGTTTTGTCATATACCATATTATCTTCAAATTACCATATAATTGTTTTGTTATCAGTCATACTAATCCAGTTTAATATAATTTTCTGACTTGTAGTAACATCAGTATAGGTGGTCAAAATGATAAAAAAAATAACAGAATGTTTTGAATTACGATAGTTCTAAGAGAGAAGAATTTTAATTTAGTAAATTAAGTGATCGATTTTTGTGCACATAATCACGAAATTTCCGTATCCTACTCATCTATTATTTGATATTCGAGAACATCAACTGTATAAGTCGGCCAGATCATGGGGTTGGGCTGATAGTAATTGCAAGTTTATGGCCCCAGAAGTTTTTATCTGCAAAGGTTGCCTAAGAAGTGAGATCGATTCTATTTGTATTTTTAGGGAAATATTAAAGTCACGGGACTACTTCTTCAAAATTCAAAGAGTAAGTCACCTAACATATTGGCAGCTAGATATTCTATTAATGTTGGCTATGGCAGGAATATTGTTTAATCCCATGTTTTTTGCTTGTTTAATTGTTTTAATTAATATCTCTAAACCACTAGAAGCTTCATCCATCCAATATGTGAGTGGTTTTTCCATTAGAAGGGATCAGAACATATATGAATTAATTAATTAATTGGTCGTTTGAAAAAATATTTTGAGTGACATTTAATAGCATTACTTGATAATTGTATAATTTAAGAAAAATTACTATAAGCGGATTGGATCTAAGGGTCGTTCTGAGAATAAAATTTGATAGGGGTATAGTGACATTCTTTGATCGAGATACCTTTGCAATCACAGTACCAGGTATATTATTCGGACGCAAATGGTCGCTCTTTTGTAAACTCTGTAACCTGAGGTCCAATATAGGAATCTAATTTGAAAGGTATTTTTTTAAAAAAGCAGCGTTTCCTAAATTACAGCAGAGCTACATGTTCCGGATATGGGCCGATTCCATTTTTATTGACCTTAATGTAAGTGGTCAAAAGTAAAAAATAAAGAGATTCAAATTTAGACATATTTAGTCTTATAAGGAAGTCGATTTGAGAATTATTGCTCATCCAAACTTTCTAGCAGCATATTTTCTCCTTTCAAAAGAAGTTGAAAATGCTTTTTGAAAAGCGATTTTCCTAGATTGTTTACAAAGTCCGATATGTTCGGATGTGGGATCAACAGTTCCATTTTTACTTGACCTTCGATTAGGCCGTTCAAAAAGGTTGAAAAAAATATTGATTGAATTTTGAAAATTTAAACATATAAGGAGCAAAATGGTATCTCTTGTAACTTTGTAACCCTGAGGGCTTGGGAAATCCTAATTGAAGTATTTTTTAAAAAAGCGTTTGCTAAATAAGAGAGTCTACATGTTCGGATAGGGCCATTCCATTTATATTGACCTTCAATAGGTGGTCAAAATGTTGAAAAATAAGAGAATTCATTTTAGACAATTTAGTTATAAGATCGATTTTGAAACTCTTCTAACTTAACTTTGTAGACCTGAGGGCTTGGGAAATTCCAGTTGAAACTGATTTTTGAAAAACGTTTCCTATTTAAAAGAGTCCATATGTTCCGTTGTGGGCCATTCCATTTTTACTGAGACCTTCATTAGGTCGTTAAAAAAAGTTGAAAAAAAACTGGATTGGAATTTTTGAAAATTTAGTTAAGGAGCAAAATGGTATCTCCTTGTAACTTCTGTAAACCTGAAGGGCTTGGGAATATTTAATTGAAAGTTATTTTTTTTAAAAAAAGCGTTTCCTAATAAAGAGCTGCTTACAATGTTCGGATATTGGGGCCATTCCTATTTTTAAAATTGAACCTTCAATGATGTACCGACTTTACATAAGAACTTTAATGATAAAGTATTTTGTAAAATATATGATGAAGAAATTAGGGATCACAAAGACGTTGAGAAGACATTAGAAGGAAAGTGGCAACAATATTATTGGCCAGATGCACGTCATGCTAATCAGAAAGACTGCCTTTATTTAAGGTCTTAAAAAGTTTTGAAAAAAACAAATTGGATTGAATTTTGAAAATTGAGTTAAAGGAGCAAAATTGGTATCTCTTGTTACTTTGTAACCTGAGGGCTTGGAAATCTATTTGAAGTATTTTTTAAAAAAACGTTTCCTAAATAAGAGAGTCTACATGTTCGGATATGGGCCATTCCATTTTTTTTTGCCTTCAAAAAATTTCAAATTTAAAAAAATAAAACTTTCAATTTAGACATTTAGATTAATAGGATCGATCTTCTGAAACCTTCTAAACTTTGTAACCTGCCGGGCCTCCGTTATAGGTAGTAATATTACTATATACCAGTTGAATACTGTGAGATATTTTTTATTAGTAAATAAAATATACCCGTTTTTATCACTATATTATATAAATATATAAATAAAAATATTATATCAAAAAATAATAAAGTCCATAATGTTCGGTACTATGTGGGTTACATTACTCAATTTTATATTATAACTATATAGATCAAACTTTCTATTAGTAGTCTTAAAACAAAAGTATTGAAATAAAATAATGTGAATTGAATTTTTAGGAATTTATAGGTTAATAAGGTAAGCTAAAAATATAGGTCCAGTGTCATAATATATATATCCTTGTAATAACTATTTGTTAATAACCTGAGGTGCATTGGGAATTACTAATTTAGAAGTTATATTTTATATTTTATAAAAAGTACGTTTCCTAAATACAGAGAGGTCTATATGTTACGGATATGGGTATATATATAGTATACCATTTATAATATTATATATTATATACCTATTTTATATATTATATTGAACTCATTCTCAAATTTATTAAGGTTAGTCAAATAATGTAAAAATAACAAGATTCAATTTAGTGACTAAATATTTAAGATTTAATAGATGGAATATCGTAATTATTTACTGAAATCATAACTTATGTGTTATTTATCTTTATATACTTTTATATTATTAACACCTTTGTAACCTGAGTAGTCATTGGGAATTATATATATATATATACTATATAATATATATATATACTATACAGTTGATAATAATAACTTATAGATTTATATTTGAAAAGAGCGATTTATCCTATATTTAAAAAATAAAGTTCCAATATGTATTCGGATATGATGAGTATATATAATGTTAGGGCCATTTATCACAATTTATTATTATACAGACTATACTTTAGTATTATATGATGATCATATTATTAAAATAAAGTTATGAATAAATAAAAATCGGATTATTGTGATATATTTGAATAAAATTTATATGTTAAAGATAAGAAGCTATAAAAGTATCTATTTACCAGTATACTAATCTTTAGTCTTGCACGACTAGATATTACTTTGTAAACTGAGGGCTTGGGAATGCTCAAGATATAGAGCGATAATGGTGATGACTTACTGGCACAGTCCCCTGTTCAATATAAACACAGCGATTCTGCTAGGCCATCTATGTATTAGTACAGAGCCTTACTGAATATTTCTTAATGCTTCGATTAGGTTAAAAAAAAAAAAAGTGTAACATGGCTCTCACTTAATTACTCATCACAATTAATATTTTTTATTATCTCATCACTTTGAGAGAGTTAAAATCCATTCATCATATACTAAACAACATTATTTTTATATATACTTATTTCAAATAGGTGGTACAATATAAATTGATTATAATAATAACTAAAATATAATAATATATTTATATACTCAATATTTCATTAATAATATATATTTAGTTATATTAATATATAATATATAGGATCTAGTGCAGAATATATACTATTATTATTACTAACTTTGTGATAAACTACTGAGGAGCTTAGGGCTTATGAATCCAGTTGAAACTGATTTTTTGAGAGCGTTTTATAACTTAATTTATATACTAAAATAAAGTATCTACTATATGTTTTCTGAGTATATTGGGCCCTATTACCATTATTTTTAACTTAGTAACGTCATTCTATAGGCTATGATTGTGCGCCCATAGGTGTTTTATTCTTATTCCTTATTACTAAGTTGAAAAAACTGATTCTTATAATACTATATTAGGATATAGTTTTGAATGATAGTGTGGCAATTTTGCATTAATCTTAAAGGAGGCAAAATGGTATCATCTTTGTAATCTATTGTAACCTGAAGGGCTTTTGGGAATCTAATTGAAGTATCTCCTCAATATATGTATCAAACAATATATTCCTTAAGCGCCAGTTTCGATAATTATTAATGTATTTAATAAAGTATGATCTAAGAGTATTTATAGTTTCGCTTAAAATAAAATTTATTTTTTTTATGTTCATAATTTAGACTTAAAATAATGTCTCGGTTCACAACAATAAACTGATAATTTATTCTCTCTAAATTCAGTTTGATTAAATTGTGAATCAATTCTCTATTTATATTCTTATGATAATATGTTTTTTGAAGGTTGTTGGTACAAATATATTACAATGTCTCAAATATGAAGAACAATAATCCACATAAATCTTACACCCTCCTCAAATATTTGATCATTTGTAACCCACACCTCTTATACGTGTACAACAGATTGATATCTCATTACATTGACGTGTCCTGTTGAATATTGTGGCAACATCTCCCTGTCGGAGTGTGCAATCCTCAGTTACAGGTGATGTCTATATTATTAAATAAACTTCAAGTCACTACTTGTACATTTCATATAATCAAACTGTAATTGTACATATCACCCCTACTCACTCTTTTTTTTAAGTCTAGTTAGTATCCATCTGCAATATATAGAGATTCTCGCTATTTCTGATTGTGGAGGAGAAAACATCCTTCTCGATTATCAGAAGATCCCCTCACACGCTATGTTCTTATCATTTGATAGAGAGTAAGGTTTCTTATCTTCAAGCATATATATACATTAATACATGAATTAATTAATTAATATTTTGTGAAACTTTAAAAGTTCGTTCTTTATACTTATTCTTAAATTAATGAAACTTAAATCATGAGAGTACTTATCTGATATATTTATTCAGAGGATCTTAAGTGTTGGTCAGCAAACATCTTATGAAGGATCGTGCTTCATTATTATCGATTGTCATTTTTTGATATCAAATTCTATTTTTTGTTGGTGTCTCACAAGCACTCTTACTCTGCCACCCATTGGACTCTATTTTGGCCATCCCATTTATTAACGGCATCTTAATGTTGGGATAGACAAATCTCTTATTGTTATAAGATAATTATTTTAAACAGTTATTTTTTTATACTTATTAGAGGAATTATTTGTGTTTTTGAAATTTTTTTCTTTCGCTAGGAATTTTATATACTAATTGTAAGGTATTTAATTGTTTGAGAGTGCAAACATATCGTTATATTGAATGTCGGTTCTTCTCGAGTATAACACATTTTCTGGGTGACTTGAGTAAAATACCACCAGTAAGTGAGCTTCTCTGTATATTTTGAGGCAATGAATACTAATATGAGGCAGATGTATGAATGATTCTTCTCATTTAAAATGTATATTAAAAGTATTCCGTTTATATTGGCGTATAAAGTAACGTGAGAGCAGTTCACCACAAATGTATACATTAAATCTTTATAAATATTTTTGAATCAGCACATTTTTGATTCTATAGGTTAGATATTTTTGATACAATAAAGTTATCTAAACTCATACCAAAAAGTCTTGGTCCTTCCCATAGATACCCATAATTCCTGGTATCTTATCTTACCTCAGGGTAGGGTATAGAATTAGTTTAGATAGAGTATGAGCGTGTAAGCTTGTAGTATAAATAAGATACTCTATCCATCCCTGTATATTACTTCTAAATTAACCATTTTGTAACTATAAAGCTATTCTATTTATTCTTTTGTATTATTCTCCAAAAATTTATTGTTATATATAAACATATCGTTGTTCTCTTTAAGGATAACACAAATACCAATTGACGCAGCGTGATTCGCCAAGGGCACGCAAAGTTCCCTTCACTCACCAACTGCATTAAGTACAATACCACCGGCACCTACTAGATCCTTGCACGAATACTGTCTACTTCATGTTCAAAAAACGAGGAGGAACCTCTAGATATTCCATTAAGGTTGAGAACAAAATATTTTCTTTTTGTTTTCTCATAGACTTAATCTTATTCAAATTTAGATTGATTATGGTTTAGAGGTGAGTATTTCTTCAATTAGTCCTGTCTAGTGTTTATTTCTCACTTTCTCACAACTATAAAATATAATACTAATATTATTATACTATTCTATTTATATCATAATCAATATATATTATTTTAGGTATATCATATATACTATATATATAGGTATAATATAATATATACATTATATATATTAATATATATATTATATATATATATTATATAGGTAGGTGAACCTTATATATAGCGTCGGGCGGGGTGACTCGGAACCACCTTAGGCATAAGTTGGTCTCCCGACTCTCCCCAAATGCACTTTTTGGAAATTTTTTTTTTTTTGTAAGAGATCACGGCCCTATAGTCGGTCATAAGCACACCAAAAAAATATAATAATGTAAATTATATATACAATAAAGTTTATTAAAAATTTAATAACGTTGCTTCAGCTTGACCGTGGAGGGGTGAAGCGGACCACCATTGGGGGGTGAACTCGGACTATCTGTTTAAATTCGTCTTTTACATATAAATTCAATTTCATATCTTTAATTTTTACTTATAATAATTATTTTCTATTAAAATTCGTAATAAGTAATAAAAAATGTCAAATAATGATAAATAAAATATGAATAAAAATAAGGTGGTCCGCTTCACCCCTCTCCTCCCAAAAATTTTGACACTTTTTTGAATTCGTTTTTTTTATTAAAATTTCAAATTTTTTTAAAAAAGGAATGTGCAAGGAATATTGCAACGCTCCATTGAGAGCTTTTAAAGAAACTGATGATATGTAAATAAAAATGTTAAATAATAATACGTAAAATACGAAAAACAATGGGGGTCCGCTTCACCCCTCCATCAATTTTTACGGCGGGTGAATCGGACCAAGTTAGGCCCGTGATTTTGCCACTAATAATGTTTGGAAAAAAAATTTTACTTTGCCAGTTTAAAAGTAACATACTCAACTGTATCCATTGAAAAAGAAAAATCACATTCGATTCTCAAGCTTAGAATTTATAAACGAAGGTTAATAAAAAAACTCACATTTTTCAAAAAATGAAATTCTATTGAAGGACATTTTTGTACCTAATTTCTAACATTTTTTAAAAATATAAAATACTTTCTAGAATTAAATATGATCTAAATAAAACTGGTAGTACTACCGCGTGGCTATTAAATGAGTGAAATTTTTTTTTTTTTTAATTATTATTTTTTATTTATTTAGAGTGGACTGAATCACCCCTCTTTTTTATTTAGTCACCGCCCGACGCTATATATTATAATATATATATAATATATATTATATATATTATATATAATTATATATATATATATATATATATATAATATAATATAATATTATTATATATATATATATATATAGTATATATATATATAGTATTCATTATATATATATAAAATATATATTAGCGTCGGGCGGGTGACCAGGTCCGCCTCTTTTAGGCAGGGTGATTCGGTCCACTCTAAATAAAATAAAATTTTTTTTTTTTTTTTTTTTTTTCCGCCCCATTTAATATCCCATTCTTTAAGTAGCTAAAAGTTTAATTTATGATCACATCTTTAATTCTAGAAAGTTTTTTTAATATTTTTAAAAATGTTAGAATTAGGGGTACAAAATGTCCTCAATAGAATTTCACTTTTGAAAATTGTGAGTTTTTTTTTAACTTTGTTTATAAAATGAAAAAATTGTGGATGGATTTTTAAATTATTTTTTTCAGTGGATACACTCGAGTATGTTAGCTTTAAACTGGCAAAGTAAATTTTTTGATCAAACAGTATTAGTGGCAAAAATCAGGGGCCTAACTTGGTCCGATTAACCCGCCGTAAAAATTGATGGGAGGGGTGACTCAGACCACCATTGTTTTTTCGTATTTTACGTATTATTAATTGACATTTTTTATTGTAAATATAATTATCTAAATATATAAATAAATTATTACTTATATTAAGTGAAAAGTTTTTCGAAAATGAAATTTTGAGAAAAAAATACGAATTTCAAAAAGTGTCAAAATTTTTGAGCGGAGAGGGGTAAATCGGACAAAAATTATTTTTAATTCTTTATTTTATTTATCATTATCGACATTTTTATTGCTTATTACGAATTTTAATATGATAAATAAATTATTATATTAAAGTAAAAATTAAAATATAACATTGAATTTATACATAAAAAGACGAATTTTAAACAGATGGTCCGAGTCACCCCTCATGGTGGTCCGCTTCCCCCTCCACGGTCAGCGCTGACTCAAGCGTTATTCAACTTTTAAATATAAAAAACTTTTATCTCTTTGTCTGTATTTTTATTAGAATTACA
>JABUQX010105637.1:35000-42176 GCA_015478945.1 Trachelipus rathkii
AGTTGAAATAATAGGCTTCTGCAGATTGAATATAGAGTTGGCGAACCAAATAGAAATAGTAATTTAAAGATGAGGATCCTCGAAAGTCAGTCAGCTTGTGAACCTGTAGTAACAGGTTCCGACGCCTTCCAGATGGGGAGGGATCAGAAAGTGCCAATGGTAATGTTGAAGTTCTCTAAAAGGGAAGGACTGATACATTGCTAATTTTGGAGATTTATGATAGATACCTAGATAGGATTTTCAAAATAAGAATAAAAAAGAAACGATTGAGAGTAAGTTATCCAGGTGCCAGAGTGAGTGGTATCGTGGATAGGATAGATAGAGAGATTGATTCTACAAATGTTGATTCAAGATGTATTGTGCCATGTGGGTACAATGATATAGGACATTAGAAGGTCAGCAGAATAATAGCAAGATTTATAGGAGATTGATTCAGAAGATGAAAGCTAGTGGAGGAAGGTGCATGAATTTCTGGGATCTTACCTAGGTTAGGTGCAGGTCAGAATGGGGAGTAGGGCTTTAGGTGGTAAATGAAAGGGTTTGGAAATTATGTTTTTCAGAAAATATTCGGTTTTTGGATTTGTGGAGAGAGAATTTTCTGGATAAAGATCTTTTTTGCAGAGCGAATGGAGTTCACTTGAGTCGTAAAGGTGTTGGGCTTTTCAGTACCATTTTGGAGACTTATTTTACAAAAAAACTAGGTAAAGTTGAGGTGGTGGGCTAAATCTGGATACGAATAATATCAATGGTAACTGTAATAGTGGGGAGATAAATAAAGCTAGTGTTGTTACAGGTTCAAATAATGATGCTAGAATAAAATAAACAGCATTTCGAAGTATCAACATGTTTTTACAACAAATGCTCAATAGCCTTAGAAAAAAAAAGATGAGCTGATTAGCTATACCATAAAAGAAAACCAAACCTAAAAAGCAAAACAAAGGTTTTTCTTAATGAAAGAATTTAAGGAAAGTCATGATTGAGGAATATGAAATCGACGGATATTCACTTTATTTTATACGAGCGTAGAGAGGAAACAAGGGTGGTGGTGTGGCGCTTTATGTTAAAAGCAATATTTAATCTGTATTAATGACTGTACTTTAAAATTATTATGATATTCGAATCGGTGTGGGTAGATATAGTTTAAACAATAAATCATATAGAATAGGAGCATTTTATAGACCTCTGGCCAATGAGTCATAGAATTAGACGCGGAAATTGGGAAAGAAATTGAGACAGCATGCCACAGTAAAGAAAAGGTGTAAGTCATAATGGGTGATTTTAATTTTCCTGGCATTCATTGGGATTCCTTGTCTAATATGGACCATAGTTAAAAGAACTAAAAAATTAATATGTATATACAATTGTGTAACTACATAAGCCTTACCTTGAGTTTGTTAGTTATTCAAAGACTTTTTTGGTCCTGGAGGAAGTTCTATAGTTTTTAAGATAACTCAGCCTTTGTGGCTTTATTACAATTATTTAACTAACTAACTTATTAGGTAAAAATGAATAGGTGAGTTCTTCAATTAAAGAGAATAGAAGTAGTTGATAAGGGTTGAGAAAGGGAAAATTCTTACAATTTATTCCTAACTTACATTTTTGATTTTATTAAAATTTTGATTTTTTACAAGCACGACTTAATAGTACCGCTATTGAATTTTTAGTGAGTCCACAGTTGTCGTAAGACAATTGTAATTTTTTAGTGAAAATGAATATACCATGGACAAAAATATAAATTCCGCTAAAACTAATAATAGAAGATACCATACCAGTATGAGAAATATAGGCTTAATAGTTTTATTTCTAAATAAAATAATAAAATGAGCAAAATAGAAGAGATATATATGTAGAAGTATATAATAGTTTTTATATAGTAGTTCTGCATTCATAAATTGTATACTAGATAATTTTTTGACCCAGATTGTTCAAGAACCCACAAGATACGATGCAAATTAGACTTAATATTAACTAACGATGAAAATGAAAGTAATCGGTGGTGGAGTTATCGTTGAGGTAAATTTTTAGGAGCTTAGTGACATTAAATATTAATTAGAATCTATTATGAATGTAATTATCTGGGCCCAAATTGCAAGTTAATAAGTGAAAAGAATGCTTAGTTTCCGAATGGGCGATTTTACAATTTTCGAGACATGCTTAATCACAACAACTGACTGGGAATAAAGAGTTTAAAGACCAAAACTGTTTTATCATCGTGGGAACATTTTAAGCAATTTTAAATAAATATTCAGTCAGTATGTTTTTAAAGATAAACCCATTAGGATGGGAAAGAGAAAACCTGTTTGGTGGAATTGAGAGAGATAAGAGATAAAATCAACGAAAGCTAGATGTTTTTAAAATATTCAAGGGTAGTAATGGGAAGATGATTTAGAAATTATAGGAGAAAGAAATGTTCTACACTTCATAAGAAAGGCAAAGAGAGAGGCAGAAATTAATTTTAACCTGGGAGGAATAGAAATAAGAACCTGAAGAAGTTTTTTTAGCTTTTATTAAGTTTAAAAGTAAGAATAGGAGACAATTTGGTCCAATTAAAATTGATGAAAATTTAGTGAGTTCAGATAAGGAAGTTGGTAACTTTTTAAATGCTTATTTTGCTTCAAGTGTTTACTTAAGGAAAGATTAGATAATAGTTTTGGAGACTAATAGTTCTTGTATGCCATGTAACACATAGACTTACAGAATTTGAATTTGACGTAAGATATTAAACGTTTATTAAATCATATTGATCCAAGTAAACCTGCAGGCCCTGATGGTATATATGGTAGAATCTGAAGGAGGGTAGTACGAGCATTGCAAAGGCACTGTATTTAATTTTTAAGCGATCTATTAACATTTGGTGAGGTACCAGATGACTGTAAAACAGCATAATGTTATGCCTATTTTGAAGAAAGGTAGTAAGGAAGGTTTGGGAAATATAGGCCAGTTAGCTTAAACATCTCTGTTGTAAAGATTCTAGAAAGTTAATGATAGGTCTATAGAGAAATTTTAGTAAGATAACAAGGTACTTACTGTATGACTCCCAGCAACGGTTTAAAGAAAAGGGAGGTCAAAATGTCAGACAAACCTTTAGATTTTTTATGGAATACATTACTGACTGCCTTTGACGAGGAGATCCAGTTGATATTGTATATTTACACTTTTTGCAAAGCTTTTGATAAGGTTCCCCAACAAAAAAAAAATAAAAAGGCCCCTACGGCTGATGAAGAAGTTATTGCAATGGTGGTAAGGTGGAGTGGTACATGGTTGGATTAAAGAGTGGTTGCGAATAGGAAAACAGTGTTAACAACTAAATGGCAATGAATATCATGGGAAATAGTGAAGAGTGGTGTCCACACAAGGTTCAGTGCTGGGGCCACTTTTTTTTCCTCATATATATAAATGATTTAGACGAGAGGAACTTAAATGCAAGGTTTCTGAGTTTGCAGATGATACCAAAGTCCACCTCAGTTAGGAAAAGTGAAAGGATGTATAAAGATTCAAATGAGTCTTGATAAACTTCTTGGGTGGGCCGATAAGTGGACAATGAAATTTTAATAGTAAAAAGTGTAAGGTTCTTCAGCCTAGGTTACTCAAATAAAAGTTTTAACTGACGATATGAATGGGGATTGCTTGAGGTCTGTGGACCAAGAAAAAGATTTAGGGTGTGATTATAAGCCGTAATTTGAAAGTAGCTAATCAGTGTTTGGAAGCTAGAAATAAAGCTAATAAGATGGCGGGCGGGCATATAAATCGCAATGTTGTTTTAGCAAGAGCAAGGAAGTAATAAGTAAGACTGTATAATAGCTATGTTAAACCCAGTAATGAAGTATTGTGCACAAGTTTTGGGCCCCTTATTTAAAGCAAAGACTTAGATATGCTAGAGAGAGTGCAACGTAGAGCAAACAAGGATGATTTCTGGGGTTTTGAGGGTAAGAGCTATGAGGAGAGGCTGAGGAGTTAGGAATGTTTTTGTAGAAAGCGCGATTTCCTCAGAGGGGTACATGATTTCGTTTTTACATATAAAAACTATTGATAATACAGAGACATAAATTTTTCATAGTAGATAATGGACAGGTGAACCAGGGGGCAATATAAGAAAATTAAGAAGAAAGCATGCCAATCTTGATATAAGAAAGCAGCATTCAGTTATGGGTTGTTTTTGGAATAGTCTGGCAGAGGAGGTTGTTGAGTGTGACTTCGATTGCACATTTAAGAAAGGGTTGGATCGTTTAAGGATGGGTTGGGTATCATATACTATATATGACGAAGCCAAATTGGCGGGTTTTTTAGTTATAGTAGTTATTAAAGTTAGATGGCATGTGTGACCATAACTTTAGTTATTAATGCATGTGGATGGTTTGGGTAATCATATTTATATATCATTAGTTTTGACTAAGCCAAATTGGTGGATTGTAGTTACAACAAATTGACAAGCCTAGGGTGCTTTGTGGATTTGCATGAGCATGTTTGGGTAGTGGTTTGACTGGGACAGTCTCGATAGGCCCATGTGGCTTTTTCTACTGTTCTATATTCTTAATGTCCTTAATGTCTTAATGTCTCTTAATATAATATATTTAGACGAAGCCAAATTGGCGGGTTTTTAGTTATAGTAGTTATAAATGTTAGACTGAGTGTGTGACTATAAGGATTAAAAAATGATATATAAGTACAATTGTGTATCTACATTAGCCTTACCTGAATTTGTTTGTTTCAAAGATTTTTGGGCTCTTTGAATAAGATCTTGATAGTCCATTGATATAACTCAGCCTTTTGGCTTTTGTAACCTAGCACTTAAAATCTTAGTTAGGGTAAAATTTGATTGGTAGAAGGTAAAGAAGAATAGAGATAGATTTGATAGTAAAAATATTTGAAAAGAAATGAAGAAATTTACCTCTATACCCTTTTACATTTTGATTATTAAATTTGATTTCACAAGCACGACTAAATAGTACCGCTTTTGAATTTGAAGTGATTCCGCAGTTGTTATTTTTTAGTGAAATTTCTGGTGAATTATATCCACGGGGACAAAAATAAAGATACCGTACCGGTATAAGAAAATATATAGCTAATAGTTTCTATATCCTAAAATAAACACAAAATAGAAGAGATACATATGTGGAAGCATATAATAGTTTTTATATCCTCCCAATGAAGAGTTGCAATGAAAACCATTGCAATTAAAAGAATTAAAATTTTTACAAATAAGATAAATTCCTGCGAAAGGGGAATTCTTGACACTTGACAGCAGCCTGTATAAGTGGTCCTTCTTTGACTGAATTGAGTTGAGAATTTTGATTCTGTTGAGAGTCAAGATGAGGTGAATTTATACCTGAAGTTGAAGGTTGTACATCTACAATAGCAGTATCACTAATACTTTGAATAACTGAATTTGAATTTGAGGGATAAACTTGATCTGTATCTACATTGTTTTGACCATCTGAATTGGAGAAATCACTGCTTGTTTCAGCATCAGCTTCTCCACTGGAGACAGAGTGGGTAATAGATAACTCCAATGGGTAGAGATGACAAATAGAATGATGACAGGTTTGTCCATCTCCCCTTTTTAATAACACACTCCTGATCTTATTGTCATCCCCAACAATGACTTCCAGAACTCTGCCCAAAAGCCAGAAGGGTCTAGGCTTGTTAGGTGTGTGAATCAGAACTATATCTCCAACCTTAATTCTTTTGGTCCACTCTGACAGATAGAGATTTCTATATAAATTGCCCCCAAAATTTTTGAATTTATTAATTGATAAAACCATTACGAATTACCCAAAACTCTTCCTTGAGAAGTTAGAGTTATGGCTAAGTCTTGTTGTGAGGGAGGAAGTTTTTTCCATATGGGGGTGGAAACCTCATTGAATATGAGGTTTGAATTGCCATAAGGCTTCAAAAAAGAATTTGGAGGCAATAACTTCCAAATCATTATCTGATGACTATAGGTTAAAGGTCTTGAAATTGATAACATTGGTGATATTTGAAATACATGTTACAGTTGAAAGTAAGTTAAGGTTGCTTTTACCTATCAGTTTTATAGAGACATTCCTTAACTGTTCGTATCATTCTCTCCAAAACTGATCCCACCCACTGGAATAGACTGGAATCTTGTAATGTTTGATGTTATTGATCGCCATATGTTCGGAGAACAATATTTGAAGAATCAAAGTTCTAAACAGTATAAATTCCACCGTTGTTTGAAATTCCTGGCATTATCTGAGTACAAATTGGATAGTATGCCATATATATTTGTGAAACGTTGGAATGAAAGTAAAAAGGATTCAGTGGACATTTCTGGAAGGACATCAACATGAATAGCTCTGATATTAAGGCAGGTGAAAATTAACAGATACATTTTTTGAAATTCCTTATCATTTATTAATCTTTACAACGAGATGCCCTGTAAGTCCACGCCAGTATGCTCAAAAGGACGCACAAAATTAACTCTAAGATGAGGAAGATTAGTCATTTTTGGATAATTAAAAGGAATACTGTTAATTTTTTTGCACATACTATACAGTCTGACAAAACATTCTTTACAGCCTACCTGGCCTTGGTAATCCAGAAACCATGAGCTCTGATAAAATTGATAGTGGTTTGAACACCCAAGTGTTGACATCTTGAATGAAAATCTCTTATGATTAATCTAGTGAGATGAAGATCCTTGCCAAGAAGAATTGGATTTATCACATCAAAATTATATAAAATTGTCTTGGCAATTCTCCCTTGGGATCGGATTTAGGCCTTTTTCATCTATGAATAAGTTAAGTTGATTGACCCAGCAGTGGAATTTCCATCCTTTTAGGATTCTTGGAGAAATATATTCCTAGAAAAAACAATGCCTGCTGCATTTATCTTCAACAAACAATAGAGTTGGGCTTTCTGATCACAATCTTCCTCCAACCCTTTACTCCTGCTATGATTTGAATTATTTTTGACAGTTACTTTATAAAGCCTATGCACAACTTGAGTAAATCTTTAAATGGTAACCAAAGATGAGAACAACCAGATGGTTACTTGTTACAATCTTTCCTTATTGGCTCAGACAAACCATTTAAGTTTACTATAGGGCCATTGAGATTGATTCCTAAAAGAATTCAAGAAGGACCTTTAGAGGCCATAAATGCAATTTGAAAGAAAAATAGGGTTGTAACACCTCTGGGTTATCAAGATCCCGGC
>JABUQX010105639.1:15000-17500 GCA_015478945.1 Trachelipus rathkii
AATAAAAGTGAATATCGTGTATTCATATTCTGACGGAGTTCACATATATATTCTTCATTAACGCATGCTCAGTTATGCAATAATCGTCCAGATTCTCAATTTATGGTATATACAACTAATCAGGCTCATCTTTTTTTATTTCTTAAGGCTATGAGCATTTGTGTAAAAGCATTTTTATTCGAAATGCTCTATTTTTATTGCTCATCCTTTATTTGATCTGTTAACACTAGTTTTATTTATAAGTCGCCACTATTACGTTCATTGCTATTATTTCGTATCCAGATTTTAGCCCATCACCCCAACTTTACCTAGTTTTTGCTAAACAAGTCTCCAAACTGGTGCTGATAAAGCCCAACACTTTACGACTGCAAGTGAACTCCATCGCCGCAAAAAGATCTTTATCAAAATTTCCTCTCCACAAATCCAAGAACCTAATATTTTCTGAAAACATAAATTCCTAATTCTTTCATTTACACCTAAAGCCCTACTCCCCCCCATTCCTGATCTGCACCTAACCTAGGTAAATCCCAGAAATTTCATGCACACTTCTTCACATAGCTTTCATCTTCTGAATCAATCTCTTATAATCTGCTATTAATTCTTCTGACCTTCTATGTCTTATATCATTTGTACCACATGCACAATCACATCTGAATCAACATTTGTAGAATCAATGCTCTCCTATTATCTATCTACGATATCAGTCACTCTGGCAACCTGGATAACATACTCTCATTCGTTTCTTTTTTATTCTTACTTTGAAAAGTCCTATCTAGGTATCGTAATCATAGAGTCTCCAATTAGCAATTTTTCAGTCTTCCCTTCAGAAAACTCAACATTATTGGCACTCAATGATCCCTCCCCATCTGGAAGACAGTCGAAGCCTGTTACTGCAAGGCACAGGCTGATTGGACTTTTCGAGATCCTCATCTTTTAAACTATAATTTTCTAGTTCTACAACTCGATATTCATCTGCAGACCTATTTTCAACTACTTTATTCTTTTCCCCCTCATCTTCCTGCCTAGGTGAATCACTATTCCTGTCTACCCCTATATCCCGCTCCCTCCTCGCCTCGACATCCCTACTAACTTTTTTCTTGACACTTCCCTCCTTTCTCAACTCAAATACAACTTCTTTCAATTCATTCATATCTTCACTCAGTCTTGCAATCTTCTTCCTTAGCAACACATTCTCTGCATTCACAACACAAGCAGGGCAGTTATTCACATATTCACCTCTCACAGTCCCACAGTTATCACACAGAGCATACATACTTTAAATTATTATCAACTTTAATACCTTGTACCTTCAATTTACCAACTAGTTTAAGTATCGCTAAAGCCTAAAAAGAAATAAACTAATGTCTTTAAAACAAGTTAAAAATTTTAATAAATTTGTATTAAGTATTGCTAAGCCTAAAAAAAAACAATAAACAATATCTTTAAAACAAGTTAAAAGTTTGAACAAGCTTATATCTAGCTTAGCCTAGGCCAGGGATATATAAAAATTTAATTAATTAATTTTTTTTTTTTTTTTTTTTTTTTTTTTTTTTTTTTTTTTTTTTTTTTTTTTTTTTTTTTTTTTTTTTTTTTTTTTTTTATGCAATTACTTCACCAATACAGTTTATAAATATCCTAAGGCTAGAAAGAAATTAATATCTTAAAACAAGCTTGAATATAGTATAGCCTAGGCCCTAGGCTAAGTCTATATAAAAAATTATAAAATAGGCTTAACTTAGACTATAGCTCTGGTAAACTTAATTTAGTTTAAATTACCACAAAATTAATATAACAATTGTTAAAGACTATAGCTAAATGCAGAAAAACTATTTAATTATTTTTATTTTTTTTTAAAAAAATCAATTTTTGATTTTTTGGATTTTTTTGGATTTTTTGAGAATCGTGACGTCACGCGAAATATAATTTTGTAAACAAACTTTTTTTTTAAGTTCGATTAAGTATTATTTTTAACCCTAGGCCCTATATCTGAGTTCAAAATCTTAAAATAGGGCTTATTGTCTATGACACAATGAAACAACAACACTAAAGAGTGTTATTTGTAATAATGATAATATATTACATCAGAAATAAAAGAACATGTTTTGAAACATGATCTTTTGTTGACATTTTTATAATGTAGAAATTTGAAACAGAGGTAGCCCTTGCTATGATATATTATTTCTATTTTTTATTTTATTGAAATAAATACTTAAATATCCAAAATATTAAAAAATATGTATAAAAAAGCAAAAAATCAAATAGAGCAAAAAATCATGATTTTTTGGAGCGTAAAATCAAGTGAAAAAATCAGTTGAAAAAATCAATTGATTTTTTTCCGTGCCATCCCTGAGAAAAACTATTTAATAATTCAAATAAACCTGCAAACACACAGTATACAGGAAATCTCTTACTACTCTAGCCTATTGTTAACCTATGAAACACTGACTGAGTCCAATACTCAACTAAATTAAATTAATAACAGAAATAATTACAATAATAA
>JABUQX010105640.1:7500-22500 GCA_015478945.1 Trachelipus rathkii
ATATTATATATATATATATGTAATATATATATATATATATATTATATAATTATATATATATAATATATTATATATATATATATATATAATATATCTATAGTATATATAATATATATATATATATATTATAATATATATATATTATATATATTAGGGATGTGCCGAATATTCGGTAAGTATTCGGTATTCGGCCTATTCGGCAAAATGCCGATATTCGGTTTCGCTTTTTGCCGAACTATTCGGCCGAATATTGGCTTTATAAACAATAAGTTACGTCAACATAAGGGAAAGATATTTCAATTTAAAATTAAATTTTAGAAACTTCATTTTCCAAAAAAATAAAATATAGCCAAATTTTGTAGCCAATATGGCGAAATCTTTGTCATTTGTCAGATCCTGTAAGGGCTTTGACATTTTTCAATATTCTAAAAAAATAGAATTCATTTAGTGATACGGTATAATGGACCAAACATGGTAGCTGATAAGGGAGAGTGCTTGCTTCATTTCATGTTTTATTCACATGTTGCAACTTTGCATTCACGATTCAATATATTATGTCAGAAGTCTGCTAAAGATATTTTATTTACTTGGCATGAAGCATAATCTCTCATTTTCACCATTCCAGCAACGGCAGCTGCAAGCTTAAAAACTTTACAGTGCAGCTGAATGTCAAACAGCATAAATTAATTCAAGACGTTTCTACACGCTGGAGCAGACTTATGATATGCTTAAAAGATTGTTTGAACAAAACGTTCCCCTATCCATCATATACGCTTCTGAATGCAATCAGAAAATGTTGACTGATTTTTCAGTGGCAAAGTATTTCCATTTTACTTGAGCCATTTGACAACATCACTAAAAAAGCATTAAACGTGAAGTAAGCGCCCAAGTGATCCTTCCATTTTAGCAATAAATCTATTTTTAAAAAAAAGACAATTAAAAGCAAAAGCTTCAGTGGAATATTACACTCGTTGAAGAGCTTAAGAAATCAGTAGAAAAAAGACTTTCTAAGTTTCTATGTGATAAATCTTTGTGTGTAGCTACTTTCTTAGATCTGCAATTCAAGCTAATTTTTCAACATGAATCAGATGAATCAGTAAAAAATATGGTCGTTGAGGCATGGAAAGAATGCATGAAAATTTAGCTCCTGACTCTTCTGCTGACGATGATTCACGTAGTGGGGAAGTGAAGCTGAAGGTTCCATTTTCACTTCTTTAATGGATTGTTTTAAAGAAATTGTGCCATCAAAATCGTCATACAGAAAAGAAAGTGAGTGAAAAAAGAAAGTCCCAATCTTCTGACGATGGTGATTATTGTACATAAAGTAAAAGGCTACATACGGAATTACATCAAGAAATAAACAAATATATAAGTTTGCCTACTTTGACCAGTGAAGACAATGATATTCCCTTCAATTGGTGGAAAAACACTAGAATAGTTTATGAATTTGAAAAAACTAGCAATTAAAATACCTTTTAGCTCCACCGTTCATCAGTCGAAAGGGAAAGAATATTTAGAACAGGAGGAAATATTTAGAAGCCACAAGAAATAGGGTATCCCCTGAAAATGGAGAACTGCTAATGGTCTGTCCCCCCATTTTTTAACCCCTTAAAAAGAAAAAAAAAGGGGCTTTAATTTCCACAAAATTTTGGGAAAAACAAGTTTAGTTTATATCTTAGTAACACTACGATAATCTTTTCAAATCTTCATTTAACTTATTTTTCTAATATGTGAATGGTGTTTTATAGGTAAGAAATTAGTTTTATTTACTTTTTGTTTTTATTTTTTTTGTATATAACACTAGTAAACATGAAATTTCTTGGACGGGGTTTTTCGCAATTGATTATTGATGGGCTGATTCCAAAAATGTAATCTGTTTTTGTGTATATCACATCGCATTTGTGAGATTTTGTGTGTAACACAGATTTGTAAAATTTTATGATTTTTTGCCTTTTTCAAGAGGGTCTATCACAATTATTAGGATATATATCTATATATATAATATAGTATATATAATAACTATACATATATATATATTATATATGATATATATATATTATTATATATTAATATATATATATATTATATATAGTATATATATATAATTTTATATATATATATATATATAATACCGGTTGATATATATATATATATAATATATATATATACTATATATAGTATATATATATATATATATATATTATATATATTATATAATATATAGATATATATATATATATTTTTATATATATATATATATATATATTAATATATATAATATATAATTATATATATATATTGGATATATGAGGGGAGAGAAACAAATCGCAATGATATGATACACGTCTTTGATAGATATATGTTAAACATATAATACAACTATGAATAAAGAGTAATATGGGACAACAATGAATGTAGTAGAAGGAATGGGTTTAGTTAATGTAAACATACCTACGATGGTAGTTACTTTCTCTTCGTAGACGATCTACTGTGCATAGCGTCTGAAATATCCCTCATCAAGCTCTAACAATAGTCGGCCATCATATTGATATCCCACTTGTCCTGGTAACGTCCTTCCATGAACTTTAGATCTTGATGGAAGCGTTCGCCCTGCTCATCACTAACATCGCCTAGGTAATCCGGAAATTTTCTTAGGTGAGAATGTAAGTAGTCCAACTTTATACTCATTCTACAATCCAGGAGAATGAATAACTGTCTAGCAGTTCTGTACAATGTTAGTAGTTTCTCGTTTTCCTGTTCCGACCAGAAAATTCTGTGCTTCCATCCCTTTGAAAGAAATCCAGCGCTTTGCGCTTCTACCACAGTCTTGTTGTAAGCAAGGCAGCTATCAACGGAGGAGTGTCCGTATTTTGGTATTTGTGGGTCATCAAATATCCAGCTTTTTTCTTCTCGTCACTCAGACCAGGAAACGTTGAGCATATATAGCGGAAGCCATTCACCATCATAGTCCAGGGCCTTCACAAAATTTTTTCATCAAACCAAGTTTTTATGTGTAGTGGACGGTAAGATGTATTTTATCTCTGTACAAGTGGTTCACGTACGATGTTCCTGTCCCCTGGCGTCAAGGTTTACATCGTGGCCATATTCCTCTTTTGGGTCCCAGTGATCCTTGCCTCCAGGCTGTCGCCAATAGGGCACAGGAAGCAGGTATATTTGGTGAAACCTGCTTGCTGACTGAGCAAAATGTTTACCACTTTGAGGTCGACGCATATTTACAATCCATGTAATTTACCATCCATGTACCAGATATTGTAGCCTCTCCAAAACTGTCTTGGGATTTTTGCATACTCCTCTCATCCGTACCGAGTACCCTGTAACCTACTGGAAGACCCGAAGCATACCTGTTGCCGTTGTTTAACAACACACACTTTAAACTCTTGGAAGTGTCAAAAAACAGTCGCCACTCACCTGAATCGTATGCTGGGAGTCCCATAGCAGTAGTAGGCCTGCCACTTCACTGCAATACACAAGGTTATCCATCTTGACTAGGCAGAGCCTGCCGCAGCTCTTGGCTTTCTCTGTTTAGATAAATGTTACTCATTGTGCCATGGTCCCGAGTAGTCATTTATCATGCAACCCTCGAAGACAACAGCTCAGGACAATTCGGCAAACTACAAACTCTCATGCAAGATCAATTCAAGTTCACACCTGGGTGACAATGACGGACGGCATTGACTGTATTTCCGATGGATGATGAGACATAATCCAGGTCATTGGCATCCATACATGTGAACGTACTAAAAGTTAGCCACAATGCTTCCGAATATCGACCGTCAGTAATTGCTACTGACCTGTAGATAATTTGGGAAGGTAAGTCTAATACAGCCTACGTAGTGCGCACATGAATTTTGTCATTCCAAGGGAATATGCAAAAATAGGGGATCCATGATTGCACGAAAACAGGATGTGATACAGCAAATCCGAGAATATATATGGAATCAGCACCTCCGAATTACAATATATCTGCTACAAAGTCCATCCAAGAAAATTTCACCTTTTTTTGTTTACCAGTGTAAGTTTTCTTTTTTCTCTAAATGGATGACCGAACTTTGAAATAACTATTCGGCCCGAAAAAATAAAAGCCCCGGGGGGAAGGTTGGAAAATTATTCGCCGAATATTCGGTATCTTCGGCCGAATACTTTTACGCCGAATATTCGGTATTCGGTATTTGGCTTTTTCACTATTCGGCACATTCCCTAACGTATATATACTTATATATATATAATAATATATATATATATATATACTATATATATATATAGTATATATATATATATATATATATATATATAATATATATATATATATATATATATATATATTATATATATATATATATATATATATATAATATATATATTATACTCACTATATATATATAATATATATATATAGTTGTCGCTTGTGGCTTTTGAAAACGTATGTGTTTGGTTCTCCGTGTTTTTATTTAATTTAATTTATTTTTTAAATATGGTAATTTCAGATTTTAAGTTTTTTAAATGTTCTTTTCAAGCTTTTATTTGCAATGTTAATAGTTAACTAATTTTTGGGTATTTTACTGTTTTACTGTTAAAGTCTGTTGACAAGGATTTTAGTGTTATTTTACCATGATGAAGATTTTAGTTTGAAAATTTTAAATCCAGAATCTTAAAGCTATGTTTTAGTTTGATTTTTATTTTCTTTTAAAATTATTTGATATATTATAGGATTTTAGCTTTTGGATTCCTTTTAATTAACATTGGCTAATATAAAGTTTATTTTTTAGGTTTTAACAAAATATCCACCCCCTTAAGTTAGTTTGCATATGATTAGTTACGATTTTGGCGGGTCTCTTTATATAACCGTTAATTTTATTTTTTCACTATCTAGTTTTTTACTCACGTATAAGAAATTTTTCAAAGACTATCTTGCGCCAATTGAATTTAGTTATTGTGCTATCAGCAATTATTATGTATGAGCGCTTGTGGGTGTTTGTTTGTGTGAGTGGCTGTTCGAATGACTGGACAGAGAAGACGTAGGGATGGGCGCAGGCTGGGGTTCTCTATTGACTTTGCCAACGTCCGTGGCCTGAATGCTAATCATGAATCTGTGGAATATCACCTCTCTAACTCTCAACCTAATATTTTATTATTGTCTGAGACCCAGCTAGCCAGGGATTCTTTTCAAATAAACTTAATATCTCCAACTAAAACTTTTTATTATAATTTCCGACTGAATGGTGGAGTCTGTGCCTATATAAACATTAACACTCCTGTAACACGTCTCGAGAATCTTGAATTTCCTAACTTTGATGTTATTTGCTAATATTTTTCTACTTCTACCCACTTATCTTGTGTTATCTGCCTACTGCTACTACGTGCTTATTGAATATCTTACTACTTCTCATGGGACTATTACTTCTTCCCATCCAAATGCCGAGGTCCTCTATTTAGGGGATTTCAACGTACATCATACTGAGTGGTTAGGCTACTCTCATACCGATGCTGGTGGGGAGGAGGCCAATACATTCAGTATTCTAAACGATCTGGAACAGTTAATTAAGAAACCTACACATATCCCAGATCGTCCTAACCAATTCTTGAACACACTTAATTTATGTTTCACCACTACTCTTCTCGATATAATACCATTTTCCTCCTATATAACTCAACAACAATCTTGTAGTTGCTTATTAAAATACTTTTTTCTCACGCAGCTCCACCATGTCCCAAACATAATTTCTGGTACTAAAATCTGCTAATTGGGGGGGCATTGTGTCGTTTCTTTGCTAGTTATTCTTGGAATGAATTCTGCTTTGATCGGAGGACGCTTCGGTCACTGCTGAAAAGGTAGGGGCCATAACCACCGAGGGGGTGAACATGCTCATTAGATCTTCGACTAATCTTTTTCTCCGCAAAATTCATGGTTCGACAGAGTCTATTCTTGCGTCATTTAAGAAAGAGACATTGCCTATTGGGCATGGAAAAACTCTCGTTCTTCCTGTTATTATTCGCTTAATTTCATTCTACTAACGCGGAATCGTTTGCAGGAAAATTATTCGACAGGCCTATAAAGAAAAGAAAGTGCGCTAACTACTTGGTTCTCCTTACTGAATCAAAAATTTTCTGGCCTCTGCAGAACATCTCCTATAAGTTTTGTAAATCTTGCCTTTCCCTCTTATCCGCTCTGGCGGATTCTGTAGCTAACTCTCCTAACTGAAAAGACTAATCTCTTCGGCCTCCATTTTTTCATCTAATTTCTACCTGGACGATCTGTGCATGCGCTCCTCCTACTCTTCTCCTCTCGAGGTTTTCATGTCTTTTACATGTGGATCACACATGAATCGTGTTGCATGAGATCCTGAAGATCTATGAACGCCACGAAGGTTAGCTGGCCGGATGGCATTTCTCCTCGGCGGTTTTGAGACAGGAGTGTGCTTTTTGAGGCTGGCCCTGTCCTCGTTCAAACTCTACTTGTATCCTTAATACTAATACATTTTTCTGCAGTGCTGGAAGCTCGCATATGTTCAGCGTCCAACTCCGCGAAAAGGTAGTTTTTCTCTGATCTTTTAACTATCACCGGCTATAAGCTCTCACATTGTGTTTCCTTATCTAAAATCTTTGAAACTCTTCCTAAACTCACATTTCTGACATCAATCTGGAAGCCTCATTCCTTCTTATGATCATCAGTAATGGGTTTTCGACGCTCAAGGTCAACTGGTGACATATTTTCCTCTCTAACTAATTTATGTTTTTTTTTGCCCTTATTGACTATGGGGAGTCTTCTGTGGTGGTGCTCGACATATCAAAAGCTTTTGACCGGGTATTTCATGATTATAAGCTCCCTTCCTTTGTGTTTCCTACTTCTCTTTGCTTATCTCTTTTTAAGTTTTTCTCTCCAATCGGCCCTATCAGTCATCGTTGATGGAGCGACTTTTTCTCTCTCCTTTCTTGTTAATTGTGGTGTTTCCACAAGTTTTCTGTTTTATTTTCCAACTTTATTTTTACTTTTCATCAACGATCTCCTCAGCTCTACATCTAAGTCTGTTCACTCTTATGCCGATGACTCAACTCTCCATTATTCCGCTCATTTCAAATTTGCTCCCTCTTTTGCATCCGGAGTTGCCTCTCGTCTTCAGCTTTCTGATGCTATTCTTGCCGACCTAGATGGAATTTCCCGGTGGAGCCACCGCAACCTTGTGAAATTCAACTCTTTGACTCTATGAAAACTCAACTTCTTTACATCTCTCTCTCGCTCTCAAACTCACCTTCAAACTTTCCTATTTCCTTCGACGGCTCTAACGTGCCTCACCTGTGAAAACCATAACCATTCTTGGTCCTGGACATAAACATAAAAATTGTTCTTGGGAAACCTCATATCACAACGGTTGTTAAGGTGGCCTCAAAAGCTGGAGTTCTGTTCAGGTTGCGGAAATTTTTTTCCTATGCACAGCTACTCCAGTTGTGTAAGGGCCTTATTCACCCTTGTTTGGAATATTGTTTTCACATCTAGGGGTTCCGACTCCACCCTTCTATTGGATAGGGTTGAGTCTAAAGCTAAGAGACTAATAAACTGTCTCCTACTTTCAAACTCTCTTGACTCTCTATCTTTGCGCCGTGACGTTGGTGCACTATCTCTTTTCTATAGGTACTACAACTGCAAAGATGCTGCGGGGGAGTTGGCCTCTTCGCATTCCACTCCTCCATGCTTTCGTCCACGTAGCACAAAGTTGCCTTGCTCTCGCATGAAATTTTGCGTGAGTATTGAAAACCACAGACTCGTTCGTTGTGGTGCCTCCTTTTTTCCAGCCCTTCTGTTCTGTGGAATTCCTTGCCATCTTCAGGTTTTCCAATTGTATTTAATCTTCCTCTCTTTAATGCCCACGTCTGTGCTCACCTGAGAGATTTGCATTAGGCCTGGACTTGGGTGAAATTTTCAGCATTTTATTTTCTGCCTCTTTCTTGAAAAGGGCTCTGCCCCTGAGTGGTTGTAAACTATATTATATATATAATATATATAATAGTATATATATATATATAATATATATATATATATATATATATATATATATATATATATAGACAAATATATATAACGCACACACGGAACGGGAGATCGGATAAAAAAAAAAAAAATTCGCAGGTAGCATTTATGATACATAAATAGATGTTCTAGTGACGAAATATGAATTTTTTTTTTTTTTTAAGCATGTTCTAGGGGCGAAATTAGGTTAGGTTTAGGTTATCTTTGGTTAGGTTAGGTTAGGTTAGGTTTAGGTCAGGAAAAAAAATTTCATTTCGACCCTAAAACATCTATTTATGTATAATAGAGGCTACCTGTGAGAATTTTTTTTTTTTTTTTTTTTTGATCCGAGCTCCCGTTCCGTGTGGGCGTTAAGTAACTTTTACCATATAATATATATATATATTATTATATTATATGATATATATAATATAATATAATATATATATATATATATATATAATATATATATATATATATATATATATATATATATATATAATATATATATATATATATATATATATATATATCATATGGTGTGTGTGTGTGTGTGTGTGTGTGTGTGTTCGTGTGTGTAGTGTGTGTGTGTGTGATTGGGTGGCGGGGTTATAGAGGACTCGGATATGCCCTATGCCTCGTATACCCTTCATATATGTATTTAAACTTTATTAAAAATAAGATAAATATTTTGGTTGATGGATACTAATATCTCGCACTGAATTTTATCAGATAAAAAAAATAAATTGTTTCTAAGATACAATCATTACTTTCTTTTTTGCAATATCAAATCAATTGTAACGTAATTGTATCGAAATTATGATGTAAATTACAATCTATATATTTAATTATTATTATTATTATTATTATTATTATTATTATTATTATTATTATTATTATTATTATTATTATTATTATTATTATTATTATTATTATTATTATTATTATTATTATTATTATTATTATTATTATTATTATTATTATTATTATTATTATTATTATTATTATTATTATTATTATTATTATTATTATTATTATTATTATGGATGGGGAGAGTAGTAACGTTGTGTACCGATTTCAATGTTCTGAAAGTGGATGTAACCCCTTTTTTATCCGATACATAATGAATACCCTCAACATGAGAATGTCGCAGTATAAGTATAAGCCGAGTAAAGTATTTCAACATTTTAAAGAAGAACATAACAAAAATCCCGATAACAAAATTAAAGAAAACTTTCCATCATAACCAGAAAGAAAGATTTTTTATGATTGCGTCCTCAGGGGAATTATTGCTCTTAGGAACACAAACCTTCATGATATAAAATATAATGAAATGTCCAATTTTTAAACATATTTAAATAACAAAAGTCAATGCATGTTAACTTTTCTAACTTTTTTAAATTATTAATTTTATTTATTTATTTTTGTTATTAGTGTAAACTATATTTATATTATAAAAATTGTTAAAATCTGAAAATAAAACTATTCCTTGAAAATGTCCGAAGTATACGGACGAAAGCTTGGTACATTTATGAAATCAATAGTTTTATTTTACTCCAGATAA
Organism: Trachelipus rathkii; assembly: GCA_015478945.1. Taxonomy (NCBI): domain Eukaryota; kingdom Metazoa; phylum Arthropoda; class Malacostraca; order Isopoda; family Trachelipodidae; genus Trachelipus; species Trachelipus rathkii. Next base: position 17,088 of record JABUQX010105640.1, read on the forward strand.
TATTGAAGAAAATTCTCTTTTGTAGAAAAAAGTACTTTCAGGAGGCTTGAAAAAGCATCAAAATCATACATTATTATTATTATTATTATTATTATTATTATTATTATTAATTATTATTTTGTTATTGTTATTGTTTATTGTTATTGTTTATTGTTATTATTATTATTATTATTAATTATTATTATTATTATTATTATTATTATTATTATTATATTATTATTATTATTATTATTATTATTATTATTATTATTATAAAGGTTCATTTATCAAAATCATATTAAAAGATCAAAGTTGTTCACTGAGACGAACAAACAAAAGCAGAACAAGACAACAAAGAGAATATTCTATTATATCAATAATTGATGATGATAGGAACATTAACTGCAGAACAACAATGCATTGTGTCAAAGAAGAAGAAGAAGAAGAAGAAGAAGAAGAAGAAGAAGAAGAAGAAGAAGAAGAAGAAGAAGAAGAAGAAGAAGAAGAAGAAAAAGAAGAAGAAAAGAAAGAAAGAAAAAGAAAAAGAAAAAGAAAAAGAAAAAGAAAAAGAAAAAGAAAAAGAAAAAGAAAAAGAAAAAGAAAAAGAAGAAGGAGGAGGAAGAGGAGGAGGAGGAGGAGAAGAAGAAGAAGAAGAAAAGAAGAAGAAGAAGAAGAAGAAGAAGAAGAAGAAGAAGAAGAAGAAGATTTGAATAGTTATTAGTATCTATCATCATTTATTCAATTAGTATCTATCATTTATTCAATTTTCAATTTCTATTATACCATTATTATTGTTGAATTTTTGACGTGATAATAAATTTATTACATTCGATCTCGTGCAATTTTTCCTTTTTAATTCTTATTTTTTGGTCTCTAAATATTTAATCTTGTGCAAGTTTTTGTGAATTTTAATTTTTTTTAATATATTTTTAATTAGAACAGCAGCAGCAGCAACAACAACAAATTATTATTATTATTATTATTATTATTATTATTATTATTATTATTATTATTATTATTATTATTATTATTATTATTATTTTATTAATTTGTATTGTCATGGTAATTATTTTGACATTTATTATTTTATTTATTACCTCTGTACCTATTATTATTCTTTTTTATTGCCATCATTATTATCATTATTAATACCATTCTTTTTATTTTATTATTATTATTATTATTATTATTATTTAACACTTATTATTAATTATTATTATTATTATTATTATTTATCTATTATTATTATTATTATTATTATTATTATTATTATTATTATTATTATTATTATTATTAATTATTATTATTATTATTATTATTATTATTATTATTATTATTTATTACTATTAATTATTATTAATCTAACTCTCGTGAGACTTTTGAATCTGATATAAATCTGTTAATGATAAGGAAGAACCATTTTCATCGCGACAGGCCTAGCAAACCGGTGATAATATTTTATTAAGGTCTAGAAATTAATCTCTTAGTCTGCGCATTTCTTATCCAAATCCAAAGAGAGTGATAAACAATAAAGGATTAACATTAATTTGTTAGTTAAAGTAAAATAAGTTTACATTATTATTATTATTATTATTATTAATTATTATTATTATTATTAATAATTATTAATTATTTATTAATTATTATTATTATTATTATTATTATTATTAATTATTATTATTATTATTATTATTATTATTATTATTATTATTATTATTATTATTATTATTATTATTATTATTATTATTATTAATTATTATTATTAATTTTTATTATTATTATTATTATTATTATTATTATTATTATTATTATTATTATTATTATTATTATTATTATTATTATTATTATTATTATTATTATTATTATTATATTATTTTAACACTTATTATTAATTATTATTATTATTATTATTAATTATTATTATTCATTATTATTATTTTATAATATTAATATTATAATAATCCTAATGTTAAAACTAATATTATATTATGATTATTAATTATTATTATTTATTATTATTATTATTATTATTATTATTATTATATTATTATTATTATTATTATTATTTATGATATGATTATGATTATGATTATTTTATTATGTATTATTATTATTATTATTATTATTATTTGTAGTAGTAGTAGTAGTAGTATAATATTATTATTATTATTATTATTATTATTATTATTATTATTATTATTATTATTTATGATATATTATTATTATTATTATTATTATTATTATTATTATTATTATTATTATTATTATTATTATTATTATAAATAAAGGTTCATTAATTTATTAATTTTATTATTTTATCATTATCATTCACCAGATTTTATTATTATTATTATTATTATTATAATTATAATTAACTAATTATAATTAATTATAATTATAATTATAATTATAATTATAATAATTATTATTATTATTATTATTATTATTATTATTATTATTATTATTATTATTATTATTATTATTATTATTATTATTATTATTATTATTATTATTATTATTATTATTATTAGTAGTAGTAGTAGTAGTGTAAGTAGTAGATAGTAGTAGTAGTAATAGTAGTAAGTAAAGTAAAAGACTGACACTAGTAATAAAATTATTATTAATAAATTATTTATTATTATTTTATTATTATTATTATTATTATTATTATTATTATAGCAGCCGAAGTTCCAGAAACAGAGAGGAATTTTGCCGACTATTTAAGACCGCACGAAGGGCAGAACTTCGCATTTGAAAGAATATCAACATCTGACGTTGAGTGTGTTATAAGTGGGCTCATGAATAAAAGCTGCGACCTTCAGAGTGTCCCGAACTGGATATACAAACACTGTAAAAAAGAAATTTCACCAGTATTAGCCGCTCTTTTTAACAACTCAATTGAATTACATTAACTATCGCAATCTGAAATTAAAAATCGGCAAAAAGTCACCCTGTTCCCAAGAGCTCTGAATCCTTCCGAAAACTCTCGTCCGATTATCAATCCTACATATCAACTGGTAAATCTTTGAAAATTAAAGTCCATGCACACAATCTACTAATTAAATTTGCATGAAAATGGTCTTTCTATCACAAAATCAGTTTGGTTTCACCAAAAACCGCAACACAGAGGATGCTCTGGTATTCCTTACTGAAAAACTATACAAAACACTAAATGAAAAACAAACATGTGTACTCTTACTTCTTAGATTTTTCGAAAGCATTCGATGTAGTTCCACACAACATACTCTTAGCAAATTAAGAGAGAACTGGTATCACTAATGGTACATACATGGTTTCAGTCTTACTTTATCTGACGAACCTACATACGTCATTTAGGAACACATCATCTCATATGCTAAATTTCCCACGGTGGTTCCGCTCAGGGCTTATACTGGGGCCGTATTCTTTAATATATATACTAATGACTTCCAAAATTGTCACAGTTCAATACACTCTCAATATGCTGACGAAACTGCAATCTTAATATCAGACCGTAATATAAAAACACACTTAACGAAAAAGTAATAATGAATTAAAAAACTTATTATAACTGGGTAGAGGCAAACAGAACTCTCCCTAAAAATCTAACAAAAAACAAATTACCTTGTAATCACAAATCAAAAGACTCCTCGTTCACTAAATGTAAGCAGTCAAAAAAATACTATAAATCGGAGCTATCGTCTGCGCAAGTTATTAGGTGTTATCCTTGATAACAAGCTTTTCTTTCAAAGAACACATAAATAGTCTCATTAGCAAATTGTTCTTATGGCTAACTAGTGCATTCCTTAAGAATAGGAATTTTTGTTCAAAATATATTTTTAAAACCTTTACTATAGTTCTTGTTTATCCTCATCTACTCTACTGTCTTTCGTTTGGGGTTTGCAAGTGAATACCTGCTACAACCTCTAATCATTATGCCAAAAAAAATAATTCGTGTAATATCAGGGCCCCGAAACTACCGTGAACACACAACCCACTATTCAAAAATTTGGCTATGCTAAAACTTAATGATATTTATACCCTAACAGTAAGTAGTCACATCTTTAAATTCACAAATGGAACTGCAAATGATCTTTTGACTAACATACTTGTACAAAACCAAACTTTAAGAGCAAACAATCTCCGTAGCACAAATTCCCATACCTTAGACAAAGCAAAATTCAACCTAACGAAATCGCGGAGGGCCATCTCATATAAGGGCATAAATTGTGGAATAATCTCCCTAAAAATGTACAGGAGTCAATAACCATTGGGTCGTTTCGTAGAAATATCAGAAGCTTCTTATTAACTAAATACAAACGAGGACATTAATACCCTCGTTAGGTCATATTCTACGACGAATGGTGACGATTCCTATAGCAGTCATTAATAATTTTCTTTAGCTCTCTAATTTCTTTTAGAATTTAAAAGTCAATGATGATAGGGGTTTGATATTATTATTATTATTATTAACCATTATTATTATTATTATTAGTTATATTATTATTATTAATTATTTATTATTATTTTATTATTATTATTTATTTTATTAATTATTATTTTATTATTATTTTATTATTATTATTAATTATTATTTTATTATTAGATGTAATTATAATGGTATAAATTATTATTATTGTTATTACACCATTATTTTTATTGCTATTATTATTACTATCATTATTACTATATATACTGCTAGTTGTAACTAATAGTGTTGGTATTATTATTATTATTATTATTATTTAATTATTATTAATATTATTATATTATTATTATTAATTATTATTATTATTAATTATTATTATTATTATTATTATTATTATTATTATTATTATTATTATTATTATTATTATTATTATTAATGTTTACTATTATTATTTTTATTTTATTTATATTTATTTTTCTTTGTAATTAATTATTATTATTATTATTATTATTATAATTTATTATTATTATTATTATTATTATTATTATTATTTATTATTATTATTATTATTATTATTTTATTATTATTATTATTATTATTATTATTATTATTATTATTATTTTCATTATTATTATTATTATTATTAATTATTAATATTATTATAATCAATGATTTATTATTATTCTTATTATTACTATTAAGGATTAAATGAATAAATATTTTTATTTTTATTATTATTATTATTATTATTATTATTATTTCTATTATTATTATTATTATTATTATTATTATTATTATTTATTATTATTATTATTATTATTATTATTAATTATTATTATTATTATTATTATTATTATTATTATTATTAATATTATTATTATTATAATAATAATAATTATTATTATTATTACTATCATTATTATTATTATTATCATTAATATTATTATTATTATTATTATTATTTTATTTTATTATAATTAATTATTATTCATTTCTTACTATTATTATTATATTTTTATTTTTAGT
>JABUQX010105640.1:27500-30038 GCA_015478945.1 Trachelipus rathkii
ATTATATATATCTTATATAATATATATATATATATATATATTAATATATATATATATATTATATATTATATATTTAAATATAATATTTTATTATTTAAATAATTAATTTAATATAATATATATATATATATATATATATTATAATATATATATATATATATACATAATAGTCAAACAATTTCTTTGCTACATTCTGGATAAATTTCTCTTTTTCTATAATTCTCTAAGGCTACTTAATACTCTTTCATCCTCACAAACCCTAATGTATATCTCTTCTTTCATGCTTCCGAAAGCCCCAATACCCATTCTTAAGTACCTAAAGATTGTAGTCTCTGCTAGGCTTTCCCCATTCATCTTTATGATATCCAACCCAGATTGAGAATCGTCCCCTGGGAATTTGTACTAATTTTCATCACTTTAATTTTGGCAGGATTAATTTTTAATTTTCATTGACAAACTCATTTGAACTCTAGCATCAAAATACGCAGTTTTGTTTGGATTCTGCAACCAACAGTTTTATCTTCAAAAAGCAAAACGCTTATCTCTTAATTACTTCATGTAGATTCATATAATAACTACGCTATCTATAAAGATATTAAAGAACCGTGGAAACGTAACACTACCTGGTTTCAGACCCACTCCTACTTTAAGCCACTCCTCTGCCCTCCTGTTAATCCCAATACATGCTTTACTGTAAAATGCTTTAACCTCTTTAATGAAGAAAACGTTTATTCCTAACTTTCTAATGCTCTCCACAATTCACTCTTTGCCTTTTCCAAATCAAGAAAGTATGCAAAGACGTCTCTTCTGAGAACTTCACTGTCAGTATTTTCAAGGTAAACACCTGATCCACACATTCTCAACATCCCTAAAACCAAGTTGCTCCTCTCTAACCTGTTTATCTACAATACTTTTAATTTTTTTTATTAAAATTTGTCCATATTCATTACCTACAACACTCAATAAACTTATTCCTCTGATAATTAGAACAAGCATTTTTGTCTCCCTTACCCTTTATAAATTGGCACAAGATAGGAGTTTTGCCAATCTTGTGGTACCTCGCACCTTTCCCAGCAAGCATTAAATAATCTCCTTAGCCATTCCACGACATAATTACCTCTTTTTCTTAACATTTCTACTTGTATGGAATCCAAACCCGAGGATTACCATACTTTCGTTTTCTTCAAAGCATTTACGATCTCGTTCTTTGAACTATGTCCCACATTTTTCACACCAAATATCTTCCTCCCTAATATTCTCTACTACTCTAACTTGTCTTCTTTCCTCATCTTTATCTACCTTCCCAGCATTAAGTAATTTCTTGATGTGTTTTCTTCATCTTTCTTGAACTTTCGTATCATCCTGAACCACACTCCCATTCAGAGTCATTATACTATTTATTTCTAATCTTTTTTATCTCCTTCCAAAATAGTTTACTTCTTTCCCGATAGTTTTCAACTATCTTTCCACTCCACCTTTCATCCGCCCTTCTCTTTGCAGCTTTTACTTTCCTTTTAACTTCATTTCGCACCCTCTTGTATTCCTTCCATGTTTCCTGGCTATTAGAAGCCAAATGTCTTGCAAAAACTTCTTTTTTATTTTAATAATAGCCTCCAATTCTTCACTCCACTATTCACTACCTTTCCTTTTACTTTTCCCACCAATCTTTTTTACGCCGAAAATTTATCATGTAATCAGCAAGTTTGTTTCCTTAAAATGATTCCACTCTTCATGTACTCCTTCTATCTCTTTTCCTTTTATTATTCTCCATTTTCTTCTAATAACCTTTCGTATTCTACTGAATATTCATTTTGTAATTTCTCTACTCTTGTAACTTCTACGCTCCTCCCAAATTCGGATTTTTTCTTCCACCCTCCTTTCACCCTTAACTTTGCTTCTACCAAATAATGATCCGATATACTCCCAGCTGCTCCTTCAAGAGTTCAAGTTCACATCTAAATACATATTTTTCTCCATTTGTTTTACAAAATATTAGAATTTATTATTTGAGGACGCCAGTCGGGACAGAAAAAGACTTTCTTCGCACAGTTCAAGGGCGACAGGGATAGCAACCCGGCTCTTAACTTTTTTTTTGCTTAAATGACTCCTGGACCAGCATTGAAAACTTTTGCGACTAGAAACACGATCTTCTGGAGAGCTCTGGGAGAACGATTTTAGAGTCCAAATGGAAGAAGATGCTAGCTTCCGTTGAAAGGGTCAAAAACTCCTACCCTGAGCTTCACTATAACTCGAGGAAGAATAGAAACATTGCGCCGAGAAGAGTTTTCTAGAGTGCTCCAGGATCAAAAGTTTCGAGGCCAAAGGAAAGAAGATGCTGGCCCAACTGAAAAGGCGAAAATCCTACCTGGGAGATGGTGTAGAGGTGTAAAAGTGTTTTACAAAAACATAATCAAGCAGTGCACAATCACCGGTCACTCCACTAACCCACGTATATTTGTGAATACTTCTTTTATTAAACCATGTGTTTCCAATATCTCTAGCAGCACATAATTCTAACAACTTTCCCCATTTTCATTC
>JABUQX010105641.1:0-12500 GCA_015478945.1 Trachelipus rathkii
TATTAAGTACGATAATTATTATTTTCATTATCATTTAATGTTTTTATAAATGTCAGCCTATATATCATACCTACGATTAATATTACAATCGGTAACCGTGTAAACAAGTATTTACATTTAGCATACAAGTGCTAGTTTGTCACATTATATACGTACTACAGTGTCATATAACAAGTGCGGAACGTTTAATAAAAATAGTGAAGTAGATCATATTTTGATGTTACTTATATTATAATCTATTAATTTGTAATTCTATTTTTAACGAATAATGTGTAGGTTTGTAAGTTGTTGGTACTAATATTTTGTTTTATAAGACTATGGGTAAGAAGAGAGACATGTAGCCACCAAAATGACAGCAATAAATGCAATTGTTAATGCACAAAATTTTATTGAAAATAGGATTTGTTTCCCAAGTTAAGTTGTTTCTGAGCAAGTGTGAGACTTTAATAAGAAACATTTTTAAGCAAGAATTAGGTCCCAAAAGAAAGAAGAAAAGAAATGTGGAAGGAAACCAATTTTTATGCCTAAGGTCACAAAACGTGGCTTGAAAAATATCTGTTTGGAAAATAAATTTTGTCTACTCCAAAGCAAATAAAAGCTGAGCTTGCAAGAATTGTCAGCTATGAATATCAAGGTCATAGGCCATGCCAGAAAACAAACTGACAATAGCTAATAAAGGCTAAGAGCCTGATAGGGTAAAAGATTCATATAGACGAGATTGGACCATTTCTGGAAATTGCTAATTATTTAAAAGTAATGATGTTATTTAATTATTTGACATATAAAAACGTTATCACTTTATAAATATTATTCATTCTTGTCTTTGTTAACAGTTTTGCTTCAGCGATGAAATGGCTTTTTTTGTAAATTCTTGGCAAATGAATTCCATTTGTGCGTCGTCGTCGTCTTGGAAAAACTTTTATCCAGAATTCGTGTACAGACGGTAAAAGCATTAGTATCAATTAATCAAACGGTAAAGTCAATTTCATACTTCACAATTAAATCTGAAGTTAAAGTTTTTCTCCGTAAGTAATTTGATAGTTAATATAAATGTAAATAAAAGGGATTTTATTGTAATGTAAGTGTTTATTTATGTAATTAATTTTCGTACGCTTTGTTAATCGTATTAAAATTGCCTCGTGCGAGTATATATAAATATCTATGTACGAGCTATCTACGTTAAAACAACATTTGGCTGATCGTATAAATATATACAGGCTACATTCGAACCGCCGATTGGCCCCATTATATATTATAGTATAATATATAATATATATATATATATATATAGTCATAATAAGCTATATATATATATTATATATATATATATATAGTATATATATATATGAATAATAATATATATATATATATAATATAATAATACTATATATAATATATATATATATATATATATATATATATATATATATATATAATATAGTATAATACTTAGGGATGTGCCCGAATATTCGGTAAGTAATTCGGTATTCCCGCCTATTCGCCAAAATACCGAATATGTCGGTCATTCGGCTTTTGCCGAGAACTATTCGGGTCCGAATATTGAAGCTGATAAAAAATAAATTACGTCAACATAAGGAACATAAATTTTAGAAACTTTATTCTTCCAAAAACAAAAAAAAAAAAAATATAGCCAAATTTTGTAGCCAATAATATGGCGAAAATCTTGTCATTTGTCAGATCCTATAAGGGCCTTTGACATTTTCAATATTCTAAAAAAATAGAATTCATTTCGTGATACGGATAAGTGACCAAAAACATGGTAGCTGGTATACGGGAGAGTGGCTTGCTTATCAATTTCAATGTTAATTCATGATGGTTGCAACTATGCATTCACGAATCAATATTATGTCAGAAGTCTGTTAAGATATTTTATTTACTTGCAGAAGCTATATCTCATGTTTGCACCATTCAGCAACGGCAAGCTGCAAAGCTTCAAGCTAACAGATGGGAGCTGAGATGTCAAGCAGCCAGTAAATTAATTCCAAAAGAACGTTTTCTACACGCTTGGAACACGAATTTATTGATCAGGCTTAAAAGATTGTTGAAACAAAAGGTTCCTCTATCCACATACGCTGCTGAAATGCAATCCGAAAATGTTGACTGGATTTTCAGTTGCAAAATTATTCCATGTACTTGAGCCATTTGACAACATCACTAAAACAAGCATTAAACGAGAAGTAACAGGTCGCCCAAATGATCCCTTCCATTTTTAGCAATAAATCTATTTTTTTAATACAGTGCAATACAAAAGCAAAACTTTCAGTGGAATAATTACACTCGTTAAGAGCTTAAGAAATCAGTAGAAAAAGAACTTTCCAAGTTTTTAATGTGATAAATCTTGTGTTAGCTACTATTTCCTAATCTGCGATTCCAAGCTATTTTTTTAAACATGAAAATGCAAGATTAAATCAGTAAAAATATGATCTGTTGAGGCTTATGGCAAAGAAATGCATGATAAATTTAGCGTCCTGACTCTTCTGCTGACGATGATTCAGTAGTGGGGAAAGTGAAGCAAAGTTCCATTTTCAACTTCTTTAATGACTGTTTAAGAAATTGTGGCATCGAAAAAGCATACAGAAAAGAAAGTGAGAGTGAAAAAAGAAAAGTCCCATTCTTCTGACGATGTGAATATTGTTGTACATAAAAAGTAAAAGGCTACATACGGAATTACATCAAGAAATAAACAAATATATACGTTTGCCTACTTTGACCAGTGAAAACAATGATATTCCCTTTAATTGGTGGAAAAACACTGGATAAAAGTTTTATGAAATTTGAAAAAACTACAGCAATAAAATAATACCTTTCAGCTCCACCGTCAACAGTCGAAAGTGAAAGAATATTAAGAACAGGAGAAATATTAATGAAGCCACAGAAATAGTTATCCCCTGAAAATGGAGAACTGCTAATGTTTGTCATTTACACCTTAGGGCTGATTCAAATGAATTTAGTTAATATCTTAATCTACGAAAAACTTTTTCATTTTCATTTAATTATTTTTTAATATGTGAATGGTTGCTATATGGTAAGAAATAGTTATTTACTATTTGTTTATACTTGTATATAACACTGGAAACCTGAAATTTCTTGGACGGGGTTTCGCAAATGATTATTGATGTGCTGATTTCCAAAAATGTAATGGTTTTTGCATAATCACATCGCATTTGTGAGATTTGTGTGTAACACAGATTTGAACATATAATTTTTTTACCTTTTTTCAAGAAAGTAGATCAATCTGTATATATATATTATATAAGTATATGTATATATATAAATATATATTATATAGATTCCCTTTAGTCCTATATATATATATATATATATATATATATATATATATTATGATGACGAAATCTCTGAAACAAAAGTGTAATTACAAAAGAATATCTTACACTATTAACGAACGCTCATCACATTTCATTAATTAATTTATTTATTTTAAAAAAAAATAGCACTTCCTCCTTAAAGCAAAGAAAAAATAAAACATAAAAAAGAACATGGAACTAAAAAAAAAGGGATAAACTAACTATTTAAAATTTAAATTAAAAACTTAACTTTCATGGAACTAAAAAAAAAGGGATAAACTAACTATTTAAAATTTAAATTAAAAACTTAACTTTCAAATTGATTGTAAAAAAAAAAAAAAAAAAAAAAAAAATTTTCTTTGATTGCCAAACGTATGATGCGAGAAATTGTTTTTTTTAATGTCTTTCATTCTAAAAATTATATTTGATAATTATCATAGAAAAGTCTTATAACACACACACACACTCACACACACACACCTACACACACACCTACACACACACACACACACACACACACACACACACCTACACACATAGACACACACACACACACACCTACACACACAGACACACACACATGTATATATACAAGAAACATTCAAAATTATACCTTATGTACAGATTAAATAAAACCCATTTTTGTAGATTTTTTTATGTGGTTTATAAGATTTCTCCATTTCTTTTTCATTTTATTCATCATTTTCATTCATTGTTTCACTTTACATTAAAAGAAATGAATTTTCATTGCGAGACTCCTCCTCCTCTAATCAGATTTCATTGCATTAAATTAAAAAAAAAAAAAAAAATTTAAAAAAAAAAGGAAAAAAAAATTTTCTGTTCCTAATAAAAGGGTATAAATTTCTTTTTATGAATCATTTAATGTCATCGTAAAGGAAATTAATGAAATTATTGAATACTGAATCATACATTTTCATTCATTTATTTATAAATTAAAAAAAAAAAAAATTATGAATAATTTTTTTTTTTTTTAATAAATTCATAAATATTAGAAAAATAATTTAAAAATTCCAAGAATGTTTTAAATTGTTTAATTAAAATTTAATTAAAGTGAAAAGTTTGTATATTTATTAAAACAAAATACAAAAATTAAGCAAAAGAACTGAAATAAAATTTGTGTAGTTGCTCAAAAAATTAACAATATCTCTATAAATATTATTAAATGTTCAAAATCAAAATTCATATATTATTATTATTATTATTATTATTATTATTATTATTATTATTATTATTATTATTATTATTATTATTATTATTATTATTATTATTATTATTATTATTATTATTATTATTATTATTATTATTATTATTATTATTATTAGTGATTATTATTATTATTATTATTATTTTTAATTTATTATTATATTTATTTTACTTATTATTTTTATTTTTATTTTTATTTATTTTTATTATTTTTATTATTTTTATTTTTATATTATTTTTATTATTTTTATTATTTTTATTTTTTATCATTTTTTTATTTTTTTATTATTTTATTATTTATTTTGCTATTATCTATTATTATTATTTATCTATTATTATTATTATTATTATTAATTATTATTATTATTAATTATTATTTATTATTATGATTATTATTATTATTATTATGTGAAGTAGATTAAAGTTTGATAAAGCTCAAACATTCGAGTTTTAGTTAAGAATAATAAATAGTGTTTAGATGAGAGGGGTCACGTGACGCAATACCGAGTGGAGGTCAGAATAAAGAATGTTGTAAAAAATTAAAATTAAATTTTGTTTTGAATTGTTTTTCTAGCAGGAGATTATATTATTAGTATTGTTTATCTAAAATAAGAAAACTCGAATATTTGTAATTTTTCATATAATGACTATCTTTTATATAGTATCGGTCTATTAACTATATAAACAATCCATAATATATATAACTATCCTAAATAACCCCCTACCTAACATAAACATATCGATACTATACTATACCTACGATTATTATCTATAGATAGTATAATACTACTAACTAATAATAATACTCTATTATCTATACTATCTATCCATATTAATATATATATTTAACCTACCTCATTATATATATATTAGTAAATAGGCTTACTATATACTCATATATAAGTATCTTTAATTAAATATATAATATAGTTATTTAACACTATATAATAATATACCCACTACTCAAACATCATTATTATATATATATATATAATAGTATATATATATATATAATAACCTATATATATATATATATAAAAACTACACAGCTACATATATACCATAACAACAGGAAGGATTAGCTCTTTCAAGGGAAATGATTTGGAAGCTTGTTGATTGTTGCCGTTGGTAATGCAGACATTTGGACAATAGACGATCTAAGAAGATGGCTCAGAGAGACGCTTCAGATACACACCGCAGTCTTAATGGGAGCGCCAATCAGGCTAAGCAATTTATGTTAAATTTGTACATAAAGGATATTATCAATTTCAATTGCAAGTGTTTGAGTTGACAAACTTAACAGACGGTATTTCTTCTTTTGTCAGAAGAGTTAAAAAAATCGAATTCACTTATGTGTTTAGTGTAATAAAAAGTAGGCAACCATATACATAGTTGCAAACAACTTTCTAATTTTTACATTTTCATATATTACTTACAGCATACAATACGGTATATCAAAAAGACAATTGGAATTTTTGCACTGATTTTAACAACTACCTGTCGAAGGAATACGTATGAAAATAATAAGTAAATAATCAATAATCAATATAATAATCAATAAATAATAGTAATAATCAACATACATCACATAATTAATAATACATCAGAGATCTGTCGATCATTGTTTTCAGTGTTTTCTATTATATTATAATAATGATATATACAATATATAAATAATATACACATTATATAAACTACTACATACATCTACATTATATATACATATACCTCAATTAATATTATAATATATAGTATATAAATAATAATTTATATAATAATTATAATATAAAGTATACTACATACAATTAATATATATAATAATTATATAATATATATATTAAGTTTATATATATATATATATAGTAATATATATATATATATATATACTTAAGGGCGCTGCTAAATCGATTTATCACACCTTTTTTTTTAGAATATCCTGCAAAAAAAAAAAAAAAAAAAGACTTTAAACGAGTATTAAATGTGAAGATAAAGTGTTTAAAATTTTAATATGATTTTTGAGATAGCAATTTGATTCACGCATCTTGCAGATAACCTATATATAAATGGCTTACTCATTTTTGGACTAATCACTAAGCGAGATAGTAGGCCTGAACGCATAGTTGCGCATAATCATTCAAACATGGTTTCCAGAATCACTACACACCACACACAGCAGCAGAACACACACCAACACACACATCTACACACCACACACACACACACACACACTCACACACACGCGCAGCTCTCGCATGCGCGCGGACGGCGCGGCGACGAACGACCACATTAACAGACATCTTGACCCACACATATTACCTATATAGTATTAGGGATGTACCGATACTCGCAGGGGCAGATACCGGATACCACGATAACCGATACTTCCTATCTTTTTTTTTTTTTTTTTATTTTGTTTATTTAGGAGCCGAATCCGATACGATACCGGATCAGTTTAATTTATATAAAAATACATAGTAATAAGATAGAAAATTTGTGTACTGCTAGTCAACTCAAGATTGCATTCCCTGTACTACCAATACTAGTCATTTATATTTCATATCTGGTTGTGCAAACTATTATATGCGTTCTTTTATAAATTAAAATACTATGTTATGGAATAATAAATTAAATAAAATATTAATAACTTTTTATGTTTGTGTTTATTCAAAAAATATTTCATTTCCATTTTCCAGTAAATATTAAACAATGTTCTACCTACTAGGCATTTATGTTTTTTAATTTACTATGAAGATCTGCTACAATCAATATAAAGAATAAAAATAATGAAAGAAGAGAGCTCAAATTAATCAGCTGAAAAGATAAAATTAAAAAAAACGGCTATTGCGTTCAAACATGACATATATCTCCTTTAGATAAAGATAGATAAAACATTCAAATTACTGCATCATTCAAAAATTCCAAAACTGGTGAATGGCAAAAAACATTAAGCTTTCACTAGTATCCTCGGCGAGAGCCTATTCCTTTTTTGGGGTGTTTACATTACCTACCTACACCTATAAATCGGCTGCGCTGCTTAGACTGATGAAGGAGCGTGCTGATAATTATTGCCTGACAGCACTGTATAATAATGAAAACCGTTGGCTAATATCCATCTCCGGCCATACCATGATGAAAGGATTTCCTTCTGTAAGCAGTCATCTCGCATGTTCCGTCAGAGCCTATCTCCCTCCTTCACGATTAGCATTTGAATATCATTGCTCCTTATGATGTCTCTTCAGTTTTTACGATGAGCTTCCTTGGTGTGATTCCTTTGAAAGGTGAATGAGATGTAATTGGCAATTTGTCGGCATGAGCTTATCAAAAGTTTAACATATCGCAACATCCTGCATTGCTTCAGGTAGGTTTATTTGCTGGAAAGCCACGCATGCCGTTACTAATCAGTGCTGTATGCAACAGCCAGGGGTTGGCAGATAAGTGCGGCTTGCAACTTTTGTGAATCTTTTTTTTTTTTTTTTTTTTTTTTGTCAGACGAGCAAGCTCTCCTCGGTTACGCTATTTAAATGCATTCTAGATGGTTCACTGTCGGAGATGCCATTCTATAGTGGGGTTTTCAGCTAGCTTAGTGAATTCCTTATTAGAACCTTTTTATTTTTTTTTTTAGGCAGTGTGCACTTAGCCGCTCCGGTAAGAACCTATTCCAAGGAGGGGTGTTGAACGCCTGCTAAAATATTCTACGCATTCAGCAGTTGGACACTGACGACAGGCTTTAAAGGAGCGGAGATTAATTTGTAGTAGGATACACAGTTGATGGAAGAGAGTTCCAACAGAACAGAGGTGGCGAGGAAAGTAAAGAAGCTACCGTGCAGCGGAACTAATTCTGAGAAGTTACAATATGCAACTAAGAGATTACAAAACTCATGTGCCCGACGACATGCGATACCACGCGCACCCGAACTTGTGCTAGCGAGGCGTCGTAAAGGATGGTGAGCAGTGACGCGAGTGGAAAGTTTTTCCGCTTCGAGCTGCACTTATGCCGCTGCAATAGTAACTTTATAGAAAAGGATAAAAGCACGCAACAGATCGCACCTGCAAATATAAGAGGGTCAAAGTGAACTAGAAGGACTTGAACCCGCGGTCGAACACATGTCCCAATGCAGCGACAGCTTTATAGCCTTTTAGGCCTTTGCCTCGACCGATATACGTCCAACAGCGCGGGTGAACATAGACCCTCGCCAAGATTTGAGAGCCAGTACCTTCCATACAAGGGCGGGTGAAAGACCCAATTGTATCCAGCTGGAGTATACTGAGAAGAGGATAAAAAGCCTCGCAGTCTAAACAGAACTGCCAGTTTCTTTGAGGACGCCCTAGCCACCACTGTGATTTGAGGTTTTCACACACGAACTGGTTTTTTGTTTATGTTAACGAGGGCGAACCATAAGGACTGTTTATAGTTGTCCAAGCATAGGAGAGACGAAGTCAGAAACGGCGGTCGCGATGAAGAGCGATAGGAAAGGGGTTAGGTGTCTGGTCTTAGAACAGGGAGATTTGTAGAAAGTTGGGTTTTTAAAAGAATTATAAAAATTTCACAATGCTTGAGACGACGCTACCCTCGGAAATTTCTTATGTATTCTACTCTCAGATCAGCCGATGAATTTAGAATCGAAAGATTAAGACGAGAGAGAGGGCAATTCTTGAAGTAAAAGCCGGGAGCGCAGAATTGGAGAATGAGTTGAAAGAAAATGAAGGGGTCGAGTGTCATAGCGTGCATAATGAGTGGATCGAGTTATGATGGTGTCAGGTGAGAAGATTTCATTGATGGACAAAGATTAAAGTAGAATAGAAGTAGGTAGATAAACAGAACGCCTGAGAGAACGACCAGCTATTGAAAGAAAAAGAGAAGTGCCCCATCAGCAACGCAAGCCGACATTGAGCGATTTGAAAGAAAGCTAGACATAAGTAAACAAAGAGAAGAAGGAAACCTGCAAAAAGGACGGGGAGCTTGGAGAGCGAGTGTCGCGTGCCATAATCCGGCATCAAATGCTTTGGGAAATTCGTCAAGACGACGCCCATCCAACACAAGCAAAGTCTTCCCGTAGTTCCTAAGGGCGGAAAACGATAAAATCTGTTAAATAGGAACATAGGTAATATCGCCCAGTAGATTTCTCGAGCAGCCGAAAAGCCGTAAACTGGGAATCGGAAAGAAGGGAATGAGACTTTAGATGATCTGAATCAAGTAGAGAGTTGAGAAGGGTTTTCAAAAGATCTTAGAAGAATAATACACAGTTAGAGCTATAGGGCGAATAGTTAGAAAGAAGAGTTCAGAGGCAGCAATTCTTTTTTCGGAATAGGTTTGGACATATGGTGCGTGCGTTCAACACTGAGGGAAAGTGCAGTTAATTGACAGGCATAGATAGAATATTAGTTTGACAATGGGAGAGGTGGGGTCACACGGATCAAAACATATCTTCCTCAAAGCTGCGGTAGCAAGGAAATGCGCATCCGGCAGAGCACCCGCCTTGCCTAACGTTCATTAATCAGATTTCGAGGAAACGCCAACGCACAGCCCCCGTTCAAACTTAAACTTACAGTAAAGGGCATAGGACCGTGAGATGAAAAGGAGTAGGTAAGAGGAATGCAAAGAAATTCGTCCAAGGTTTGACGTTATTGGGAAAATAGGGAAGGCCAAAGAGATGATTGGCCTTTTTCAGTTGGAGTATTAACAAGCAAGAATATTCATAGAGCGAATAAGAGGAGAAAAGGATGATTTACACAAAGGGGTTGTTATGAGGAAGTTTTTGACAAAGAGACCAGAACAGATGTTTGTCAAGTAGGAGGGTAGAGACGCACCAAAGGAGGTCAGCGCACTTTCGTTTAATGAAAGTCCGCTTTTCTGGTCGTCGAAGAGTATCCCAGCAAAGATGTTTCTAAAAGGCTGAAGAGAAGTTGGCAGAAGTGATAGAAGAAGCGGAATTTTCCCCACAACCAACGCGCGAATACGCACGCATGTCTGCTAGCCTTATAAATGGCCAGAAGGAACAAGGCTACGATCTGAACGTCAATGGATTTTAAAGGAGAAAAAAGAAATTTAGTCTCGCAAGAAGGAATGAACCTGCTACTATCACCATTGTCAATTACATTTTCCCACTTAATCGGGCAGAAAGCTGAAGCGTCCTTCATGAGTCAAACTGCAGTTCACTTGATATCCTTTCCAATTATAAGTGTTAAGCGTAGAGGCAACGGGCAATGTCCCCAATCGGATGGAGCGATCAACGAGTGCCAGAAAAGGACTGCATAGGGGCACGGATGGCGGTGGCTTGTGTTTTGGTAGTGCATGGTCGTTAGAGCAAAATGATTATAGTTCGGGGCGCTGTCGATATTGCCTGGAATTTCACCCTACACACCTTCCCTCGTCCCGCCCGGACATCTTATGTCTGCGTGGTAAAGTCGCGATGGTTTTTTGGTGGTAAGTTTATTATATATATATATATAATACTAATATATAGTATATATAATATAATAATATATATATATATACATATATATATATATTATAATATATTATATATATATATATAATATATATTTATATAGATATACTATATATATTATATATATATATATATATTTATAATTATAGTATATATATTCATGGAAAAACCAATCGGCAATGATATGATACAGCTCTTGATAGATATATTTTAAACATATAATTACATCTATGAATAAAGAGTAATATGAAGACAACAATGAATGTAAAGAAGGAATGGGTTTAGTTAATGTAACATACTACGATGGTAGTAACTTTCCCTTCGTAGACGATATACTGTGCATAGCGTCTGGAATATCCCTCATCGAAGCTCCAACAATAGTCGCCATCATATTGATATCCCAATTTGCCCCGGTAACGTCCTTCCATGACTTTAGATCTGATGGAAGCGTTCACCCTGCTCATCAACTAACATCGCCTAGGTTATTCCAGAAAATTTTCTTATTCTGAGATGTAAGTATGTCGGCACTTTAATACTCATTCTACTCCATGAGAATGAAACTGACTTAGCAGTTCCTGTACAATGTATGGGATCTTCGGCTTTCCCTGTTCCCTGCAGAAAAGCTTCTGTGCTACAATCTGATAAAAGCTTCCACGCTCTTGCCTCTACACAGTCATTATGTTTTAGCAAAGGCTAGCATCACGGAGGAGTGTCCCTATTTGTGTGGGCAATCAAATATCCCAGCTTTTTTTCTCGTCACTCAGACCACGAAACGTTGAGCATATATAGCGGCAGCATTCACCATCAGTCCAGGGCCTTCACAAAATGTTTCATCAAACCAAGTTTTAAGTGTAATGGAGGTAAGATGATGTTTTCTCTCTGTACAAGTGGTTAACGCACGATGTTCCTGTCACTTGGCGTCAAGGTTTCTCTCGGGTGGCCATTCTCTTTTGTCCAGTGATCCTTTGCCGCCCGGCAGTCCCAATAGCACAGGAAGCAGGATATTTGGTGAAACCTGCTTGTTGACCGAGGCAAAATGTTAACCATTTTGAGGTCGACGCATATTTACATCCATGTACCAGATATTGTAACCTCTTCCAAAACCGTCTTGATTTTGCATACTTCTCTCTCATCCGTCGAGTACCGCTATTCGAATTGAAGCATTTACCTGTTACGTGTGTAACGACACATCACTTTAAACTGCTCTTGACTGTCAATACACAGTCGCCACTATCACGGCTGCATGCGTATGCTGGAGTTCCCAATAGCGAGTAGTGGCCCTGCAACTTCACTTGCAATACATCAAGGTTACCATCTGACTGGAAGATCTCCGCAGCTCTGCTTCTCTGCTACGATAAAATGTTTACTCTGTGGCAGTGTCCAGTAGTCAATTTTTCATGCAACCTCGAACCCAACAGCTCAGGACAACTTCAGGCAAATATCAACTCCATACCAAGATCGGTTCAGTTCAACTCCTGGGTTAACAATGACCAGACGATCC
>JABUQX010105641.1:20000-27500 GCA_015478945.1 Trachelipus rathkii
CCTAAATATATTTTATTTTAGAGAACAATATATTATTTTAGTATTTTATTTTGTTTTTTATTATTTGGAGCTAATTTCTTTACTAATATAATAAGTCATGAAATAGTTTTGTTTTGTATAATTGTACCGAATAAATAATTAGTTTGATAGTGTAGTCATACAGCTAGCATTTACCTACTACTTGAAATTACTTTTAAAATTGGGTTATTTTCACATCAAAAATATTTACCATTAAGAATTTGTCAATATGCCTGGAACTACCTTAGTACGTTTGGAAAAATTTTCCCCTACTCCGCATTAACAAAAAAAACATATATAATATATATACTAATATATAATAATAATAGTATTATATTATATATATATATTATATATATATATAGTATTATATATATATAGTAAGTTAGTATATATTAGTATATATATATGAGGTATATATAAGGCATATAGTCTTATATAAAATTAGTATATTATACTATATAAGTAATATATATATATTATACTATATATATATATATATAGTAAGAATGTCAATAACTAATGAACCTCTCTCTTCTCTCTCTCTTCTCTCTCTCTCTCTCTCTCTCTCCTTCTCCTCTTCTCTCTCTCTCTCTAATCGTTTTTCTTTTTTTTTTTACACTTCCTGCAAAAACTTTACAGAAACCTCGAATTTATCCTCAGACTCTGAAAGACATTTGGAAATGTCTTATGAAACTCTTATCTTATCTTTGTTTCCCAGTATGACTTACGTAAAGATGTTTTCTACTGTTGGGTTTCCTTCCTCTTCTCTCTGACTTATTTACTATATATATATATATATTATATATATCGAAAATTTCGATTTGTATAAAAATATAATATATATAAAATATATTATTATATATAATATATAATATATATATAATATATATTATATATAGTATATATACTATGGTTAGCTCTGGGCATATCGAAAACTTTCGATTGTGTATGGCGCAAAAACTTTAATTTCTAAACTTGCCTCTTTCGAAATCTCTTCTTCTCTAAGTGACTTTCTAACTGATTTCCTTTCCGGTCGATGATGTAGACTGCCACTGTTCATCCATGGTGTTCCTTAGGGTTTCACCATCTCCAAACTCATTTTCCTACTTTTAGTTAATGACCTTCTCTCTCTATCATTTTATCCCCTTTCCTCTCCTATGCCAATGACTGCACCCTTCATTACTACTTCTATTTCTAAAGATGTCCCAGCCAGCTGCAAATAATACATGCTAGGAGGGTGACCCTGGAGAAATTAGCCTCTGATCTTTTTTGAATTTCTAATTTTAGCAGAGAAAATATGGTTGTTTTAAATGCTTCAAAAAAACTCATTTTCTTCATTTTTCAACTCTACATAATCTTTCATACAACTATGTCCTCGAAAGCCCCCAGCTAAAACTTCATCGGTCCTTAAAATTTTTGAAATTTATTGAAAGGCTCACATTATTTATCTTACTAAGTA
This sequence comes from Trachelipus rathkii, assembly GCA_015478945.1. Taxonomy (NCBI): domain Eukaryota; kingdom Metazoa; phylum Arthropoda; class Malacostraca; order Isopoda; family Trachelipodidae; genus Trachelipus; species Trachelipus rathkii. The sequence continues at coordinate 21,481 of JABUQX010105641.1, forward strand.
AGCTTATAAGTGGTTGGGTGCTTTGAGAAGCCTTGAAAACTTTTTTACACTACGCTACCCCTGTTGCTTGATCTTTATAGGGGTGTTATTTACCCCTGTATGGAATATTCAATCAACCCTCATCATCTGAAACGGTATCGCTCGCACAGCTCTAATTGAAAAAGTGAAGTATTGCGATATTTATTATTAGTCTTGTCAAGTCTTTCGCTCTCATTGTCTTTTTCCAATCTCTTTCAAATCATCGAATTTTTCCGTCACTCTCTATTATCATTATTACAACAGAAACAGCTCACCGCGTTTCTGAATTTTAGAGTTGCATACCTCCTCATTTGAGAATGACTCGTACGATACGATTTTACACATAGTTTCACACTTTCTCTGTTCAACACTCTGACTTCATATTTAACCAAAATATTTAATCGTACATGTGCTCCAATGGTAAAATCTGGAACACATTATCTTATCTTCCTCTTTTTCCAGATTGGGGGTGAGGTGATCAACATACACTGAAAACAAAAAAAGTCAGTAGAACATGCCGTAAGTCGAAAGGAAAGACCTCTTACCATATCCTCCATACTCTTAAATGAAAGCTAGTTGCAGTAAAAAAAATCCATCCTAAAGGCTCACAAGCTTGCGCGAACGGGCGTTTCTCCACTGATGTCCTTCGACGACCAATGAGGCGTTCATCCTTGAGCACAGAAACCCATAAGCCATACTTCATACAAAATAACCGCCATTCAATCCTATTATGCCCAACCTTCCTTCAAGCCTCTGCCACACTCCTATTCTCTTCGTTCAGATTTTCCTTTACTGACTCACTCCAATTTTTCTCCAGTCTCCCAGACATTCGATTCCCAATACACTCACCCCTATACATTCGCTTAACCAACAGAGGCTATGCATCTATCCTTTCCATATGACCAACCCATACATACATACTCTTCAGTTATTCCTAATTTACTCACTTCTTCTACCTACTAATAAGCGTATCTTCCCTATTTTATATAATTCTTATTTTCACGCTAACACGCACATAGGATTGTCCTCTGCAGCACCATTGTACTTCAGATCTTAGCCTATTATTCACACAGATAACAACATACCCTTATGTAGAACACATCACAATATTTACGAAATAAAGAATTAAGGGGTAAAGACTATCTATCTATCTATCTATCTATCTATCTATCTATCTATCTATCTAATCTATTCTAATCTATCTACTCTATCTAATCTATCTATCTATCTTATCTTTAATCTATCTATCTATCTACTCTATCTTCTATCTATCTATCTATCTTATCTATCTTATCGTAATCCCTAAAAACCTATCTATCTATCTATCTATCTATCTAATCTATCCTACTATCTATCTATCTATCTATCTATCTATCTATCTATCTTCTATCTATCTATCTATCTATCTATCTATCTATCTATCTATCTATCTATCTATCTATCTATCTATCTATCTATCTCCAAACCCACATTATATTCATATATCTATTCATCTTTAACTATATCTTTCTCTCTATAATAATCTTCGAACTTTGAGTCTTACTTTAAACCTAACGTGTAAAAAAAAAAACACAACATTATATATATATATATATATATATAGATATTATCTATATATATATCTTATATATATATATATATTATATAGTATATACATTATATATATATAATATTCTATACTATTCTATCTATCTATCTGATCCTATATTAATCTTATCTATACTATCTACTACCTCCTGATCTATCTTCTATCTATCTATCTATCTATCTATCTAATCTATCTATCTATCTATCTATAGCATCAATCTATCTATCGTAAATATAGTGCCTATCTTCTGCATATCTAACTCTATTATTCTATCTATTATCTAATCTATATCCATATTGATTCTATCTATCTATCTTTTCTATCTATCTATCTAATCTATCTAATCCTAATCTTCTATACACCTCTACTCTATCTAATCTATCTACTCTATCTATATACGTCTAAGTCTATCTATCTATCTATCTATCATCATTCTATCTAATCAGAATGGTGGGGCGCGCAAATTTAACCTTTAACAGCGCAACGGCAGCTGGACATCTACGTCAACCAAGCGCAAAAGCCCGCACAATTTTTTCAAAAATTAGTACGACACTCCCGCGCAAAGCACACATGTCCGCAAATCAATTTTTTTTTAAAAGCACAAATTTAAGAGCGCAAAAAAAATTAATCAACGCGCACGTACATGTAAAGATGAATTATTTTGGAAAGAGAGTTTTAATTGATGCCAATATTACAACTGAATATTCTTAATGGTTATAACCTCTCAATCTGATGACTACTCTACGAGCTCTCCCTCTTTCACTTCTGACTACTCGGCCGGTTACTCCGTGCTACATTCACAGATAAATTATATCCCAAACTTGCTGACTGCGTCATGGGAATGCCTCCTTGCTCTTAGAATCTCAGAGCCCGTTGACTCAAACAACCTTTTCCACGGCGCGCTGAGCTGGGTAATGGGTATTATACTAATAACCAGTCCAACATACTATGTTCATCCACACGGAAAACAGGTCGTAATGAGAGGGGTCTGTGGTGAACAGTTAACTGCAGACGCAGCCTATCCCAAGATTTGTCCCAACTTTTCCTCCAGAGGTGTCTGCTGGATATATGGGCCTTTCACTTTCTGAAATATTTAGAAATGGTAACAAGAACCTCAAATCTTTTTTTTTAAGTTTCATTTGAATATTATGTCAGTGTATTGTGAATTAATATTGTATGCCATAAATTATATATATATATATATAATATATATATATATATATAATATATTATATATATTATATATACTATATATATATATATATATATATATATATATATTATAAATATATATATATATATACAATATATATATATATATATATATATATATATATTACTATACATATAGATATATATATATAGTATATTTATATATATATTCTATATATACTATAAATATAATATAAATATCTATATATATATATATAAATCCACATATATAATATATAACTTGTAAGCATTTTTATTAAATATACTATATTACTCATTATAACATAATAATATTATATTATATATATATAATATATATATATATTATATATTACTTTATAGCTTCACTTTACTAAAATTTAGTATATTTATATATTTTATAATATTATATATATTATTTATATTTTATATATTTTATATACTATATATATATATATATTAATATAAATATATACTATATATATATAGTATATAATATATAAACACAACTATTTATATATATTAATTCATATCATACACACTATATATACTATATATATAATATATTTATATATTATATATATAAATAATACAAGAGATCTTGAAGTTGTTCCAATGTTAGTAAAATAACTAATAACACATGGTCACTTAGTCATGATACTATCTTCAGGCCTTACTCTTACCAAGTAAATCATTCGCTCAATATTTCACTTTATTATCACTCAGTATCCCTGGTGTTTGGTAGCTTAGACTTCATCACTACCAGTAACATCACCACCGATTCGCGGTACGGATGCACGCAGCTGTTGCCATAAGCAACAATCAACAATTCATTAAAGCAATACTGCTAACTCAGATTCAAAGCCTTCTTCTCCCTTGTGTTTGGCCTTATTCTTTAGCAAGTAGTTGAATAAGTTTTTGGCATAGTTTAAATTTTTCCCCCTCTCGTTGCATTTCCCCGATCTTGTCCCTTGGAGAGGAGGAAGAGATTAGGCAATATGACTCCCGCGTACGCATTCTTCTCTTCCTGCAACATATCAAACCTAACAGCAATAGGCGCCATTACATTTCGATGCTACTCCGATTATGACCTCAACTTATCACTTTTTTAAATACGTTGGAAAGACAGAGCGCTGTATTGCTCCACCACAAATGTTGTGTGATTTGTGTCATGCTACCATCAAGGTCTTAAACTTGTCCTTTTACTAGAATCGTAATAGGAAGTTTCCAGCGAGTAACACTTGGTGTTTTAAGCTTTGTTCTCAACTCCTTCTTAATTCTCGCAGCAGTTGTAATTTTCTGTTTTTGCGGCATTCTCACAATTCTTGCTTTGGTAAGTTGTCTATTCAAATGTATCTTGGTACCAGACGGACAGAAGGAACTTTTGAAACATCTTTACGTAGCCAAGATGTTTAAATGCCTGCAGGAACATACGCAGACGGCGATGGTTCAGTTAGCTAATGCATCAGTGTTTTTAAGCAGATGTTTTCTAGCTGGAGAGGTTTATACTCACGCTCTCGCAAACACCTCATGTGTCACTATGTTGATACAATCTACCACATTTTAGCGCAAACCCATTTTTCTATACTCGGCAATCGGTGCGTTCTTCTCTCTTTCGTCCACCGCGTTTCTGCATGAAACATGCTACCCGGAAAGGCTTGCACAGAAATTTGCATCATTATCTGTTGTAATCAGGCAACCTGATATATAAATTTTTTTTATTTAGTTGTTTCTTATTCACTTGGAGTTATATATTTTTTTCAGCATTACGTTATTATTTCATACTGATTTTTACTGAACTCTAGCCCTCAATGTCATAAATTTTATCGAATATCCGTAATAATTGTTGGCTAGGCACTGTACTGGTCAATAGCACATACTCTGGCGACCACTTACTCTCTCTCAGTAATTCAAATTAATCCGTGAAAGCGTCCTCCCTACTCACATCGTTAGTTATGTTTCCCAGTCCAGCTGTCTGCCGTTGCTGAACAAATAACTGACCTTATATAATGTTGGTTAAATCAGCCTTCCTTATATTATGCATGACATCCAGATCCCTCATCACTTTTCTTCTGGAGGGTAGGTGGAAATCAGAGTTCAGTACGAGCGGAACACGACAAACAGAACTCAGACTCCACAATGTTCAGTTGGCACCACCCACTGTCACTGTAGCAGAAATCTAGAAAGCAAAAATCTTTGGATAGAAGAAAATGGATATTCACCACGGCAATGAAAACTTGGTATTTTAATTTGAAACATTCTTTGGTCAACTCGGACAGCTACTCTACTCGATTACTTTCTCATCTCTGCTTACATTCAGCTGCACGACCGGCTCATTTATGTTAACCTGTAAGTTAAGATAAAACACTTACCGTATTATAACGCAACTCAAGAGCTCTCTTCTATTTAAATATTTTCGACATAGACCTGAAGAATGATGGTTTGACCCCTTTTGCTGGGTGTCTCACTGTCCTGTTTAGCAGCTCCGGGGCCGCTTTGACCCTCCTTCAAATTGCAGTACACAGCAATTGAAGGATCTAAAGGAAAAGGTAAAATAAGCAGTAACTTGCAATAAGCTGAAAGGTTTTTTTTTTTTACATTGGGGATGCATTCAATCTTTTCCCTTGTACATCACCTATTGCCGCACAAATATACCCTTCTTGGCTCATGACAGACTAGAAAAAGTAACTTTGATAGCTGGGCCATTTTGGCTGCTTTTTTTTTCATGGGAAGTACAGGAGGCATCACACTCAAAAATTGGCAAGCGCTACAATCTCGACGGACTTTTCACCGTTTGGCAAATTATTTTTCCTTTACAAGCACTTAGTTCAATTCTGTTTTATTCAATTTAAACACAAGAAGCACTAAAAAGGTTTAATCGCTAATCACAAGTAACCAATAAACTTAGTAAATTGGCTATAATAATAATAATAATAATAATAATAATAATAATAATTAATAATAATAATAATAATAATAATAATAATAATAATAATAATAATAATAATAATAATAATAATAATCATAATAATCATAATATAATAATTCATAATCATAACAACATCATAATCATATCATGAATCATAATCATAATCATAATCACAATTAATCATAATCATAAGCATAAAGTACATAATCATAATCAATAATCATAATCATAATAAAATATAATAGTAAAAATTATAAAATAAAATATAAAAATAAAAAAATAAAAATAAAAAAT
>JABUQX010105641.1:32500-37266 GCA_015478945.1 Trachelipus rathkii
AAGATATTAAATGAAGACTTTTGGCCTAAGGCATAATAATGTTAGAGAAGTTTTTTATGAAAAATAAAAAGGAAAGTGATGAATTCTTCGATACTTGGATTAAAGATTGCTAACATATAATTGCAAATTCATTTAGGAATAATGTCTGAAGTTGTTAAGAAGCTTATGTCTAATCATGATATTATATTATTACAAGAGATAATGTTAATGGAAAAGGATGTTTATGTAATAGAAAATTTATCCAACAAATGGGAGAATATAACATTTGCTCAAAAAGAAGTTACAAACGTAATTCATGAGGGGAGACCGAAGAAGGGAATGGAGGAAAGAGCTATCAGGAATGGTTAAACCAGTATTACACAGTGATTATATAATTGGTATAGTTTTAAGTGTAAATTTTAACAGGTTTTTGATTTTAAACGTTTATTTGCCCTGCTTTATAAATGATCAAGTTAGAATTTTGGAATATATTAATTCTTTAACAGAAGTGGAAGCAGTAGTGAAAAGTACGGAACACGATTCTTTAATTATTATGGGAGATTTTAATACAGGTTTCGATGAATCAATTTTTGCCAGGCCTGATTAATGATTTTATCGAAAGAAATAATCTATATATAGTTGATAATAGTTTACCTGGTGACTCATTTACTTATTTGTCTCCGGCACATAATACGACATCTTGGTTAGATCATGTATTGTGTTCAGGGAACTTAAAAGATATTTTTGATGCAGTGCATATTTTATATGATCATAGTTTGTATGATCATTTTCCGATATCCTGTAAACTAAGAATTGAAGATTGTAATCAATTTTTGGATTGTGAAGATGTTAATAATGAGTTTGTATATTGGAATAAACTCACGGTTGAAGAGAAAAATGAGTATGCTAATAATATTGACTACCTACTTGATAAAAATAATTTTTTAGAAAAGGAGGTTGCTTTCTGCAGTAAGTATAACTGCAGCAATGATAAACATTTAATTCAGATAAAACATTGGTATAAAGATATATGTAAAGTTCTACAAACTGCAAGTAAAAAGTTTTCTGTAGTCATTAAAAATGTTAAAAAATGTACGCCAGGATGGAATGAAAAATTAAGGGATTTTTATAAAGAAGCAAATTGGCATTTTAGAGAATGGAAAAAGAAAGGAAGAAAACGTCAGGGTACGGAATTTGACAAAATGTGTAAATCACGAGCTAAGTTTAAATTTGAATTAAAAAAATGTAGATTGATGGAAAACGAGATAAGAAATGAAAAATTTGCCAAAAGTTTTAGTGGTAAAAATTTAAAATTATTTTGGAATATGGTTAGTAAGGAAGGTTTATTAAAGAGAGACGTAATAAAGATTGATGAAGAAAATGATGATGGAAATATAGCGGAATTATTCTCGAATAAATTTAGGAAAGTGTTTGATGATAGATCATCCCAATCTCACACTAAGAATGCTTTTAAAAAAGCTCATTGGACAGAAGTTTATGAATTATTCACTGCTATGGAAATTAATGAAATAATTAATAAAATGAATCCAACTTTAGGTCCAGATGGGATTCACTTATATCATTTGAAATTTGGGACGGAAAAGTTGTATAAAATTATTGCAAAATTCATGAATGTGTGTATGATGCACAATCATATTCCATGTGACCTATTGGAGGGCTCGATAACCCCGATTATAAAAGATAAATACGGAAATTGCTGTGATTCCAATAATTATAGACCGGTGATGATGTCATCTGTCTTTCTAAGGCTGTTTGAATATGGAATTCTGAATAGGATTAAAGATTATATCATTCTGGATGATAGGCAGCATGGATTTAGGAAAAATTGCTCTACAGAGACTGCAATCTTCGTTTTGAAGGAAACAATTGCAGAATACATCGAGGGAGGTTCAACCATGTATGCGGCATTCTTAGACCTTTCGAAGGCATTTGACAAAGTCAATCATGACATTTTATTTAAGAAATTGGAGAATTTGAAAATTCCTGATATAATGCATAATATTTTAGTGCATATTTACAACAATCAGTTTGCTCATGTTAAATTTAAAAATAATGTATCAAATAGATGGAAGATAAAAAATGGTGTTAGACAAGGAGGAATTCTGTCACCTCTACTCTTTTGCATTTATATAGATGAACTTATAAAAGAATTGGTAAATAGTAAAATAGGTGCGAGATTAGGTATGAGCATGTCTAATGTTGTTATGTACGCAGATGATCTAGTTTTGTTGGCTCCCTCAATAGAAGGACTACAAAAACTTTTAGACATAACGGAAAATGTAATTAAGAGATTATGCTTGAAATTAAATGTAGATAAAAGTACAGTGATTGCGTTTTGTAATAGATCAACTAAAAATAAGGATGAATTAGTTAAAATAAAGATTTCTCAGGGTTTTCTAAAATGTTCTATGGAAACTAAATATCTTGGCTCTATTTTAAATAAAAATCTAGAAGAAAAATCTGACGTTAGACGAGCTAGGGATAAATTTCTAGGAAAATTTAATGTTATTTTAAGAAGATTTGGTTCCTTAAGATCGGATATTGTTCTCTTCTTAATGAAATCATTTTGTATACCATTCTATGGAGCTAATTATGGATGAATAAGTATAATATTAGTCAAGTTATACAGACAGTTTGAAGTTAGCTTTCACAATGCTTTAAAAAAAGTTTATGGAATTTCGAATAGGAGTAGTAATCATTTTATTTGTAATTCATTGGAATGGCTCATGTTTGATCATTATTTAAACAATTTGAAATTATGCACTGTATTTAGATTATTTAATAAGCCATGTAACTTTGTTTATAAAAATGTAATATTGAAAAGGGGTATTTTAGTTAAAGATATTGAAGAAACATTTGCAACTAAATATGGAGTCATTAATTTATTTGATAATGATTTGGATGCACTCAAAGCGAGAATAAAATTTGTTCAATATAGGGAGGATCCATTAAGATAACATGGGGGGGATATGATTTTGTGTTAAATAAGTTTAATTATTCTATTATAATTTTTATATCATAATATACTTTTTATAATGTATTTATAATATTTTTTTATTTTTTTATTTAAAGTGTACGAAATAAAGAAATAAAGGACTAAAAGACTAATCTCTATCTATCTATCTACTATCTATCTATCTATCTATCTATCTATCTATCTATCTATCTATCTATCTATCTATCTATCTTATATCTATCTATCTATCTATCTATATATCTATCTATCTATCTATCTATTATCTATGCTATCTATCTATCTATATGTATATATATATATCTCTAATCTTCTAATCTATCTATCTATCATCTAATAGCTTTCTACTATACTAAATTCATCTATCTATCTTCTATTTATCTATCTATCTATCTTCTAATCTATCTATCTATCTCTATCTAATCTATATATCTATCTAACTATCTATGTATTATCTATTATTTATCTATCTATAGATCTATCTTATCTATCTATTATTCTATCTATCTCTCTATCTATATATCTATCTATCTAGCATCTCGCTTCTCTTATCTATCTATCTATCTATCTATCTATCTATCTATCTATCTATCTATCTATCTATCTATCTATCTATCTATCTATCTATCTATCTATCTATCTATCTATCTATCTAATATATTATCTACTATCTATCTATCTATCATCTAACTATCTATCTATCTATCTTATCTATCTATCTATCTTATCTATCTATCTATCTATGCATCTATCTTCTATCTATCTATCTTATCTATCTATCTATCTATCTATCATCTAATTCTATCTATCTATCTATTCTATCTATCGTATCTATCTATCTATCTATCTATCTATCTTATTCTATCTAATCTATCTATCTAATCTATCTATCTATCTATCTATCTATCTATCTATCTATCTATCTATCTATCTATCTATCTATCTATCTATCTATCGTGAGAAATAAACTGTTAATTTGGCTGAAGGTCAATTTGGTTATTTCGCAGTTTATTAATAACTTAAAAGTTAAATTGGTTGAAGTATTTAGACCCAGCCATATATATGCATTATTTGATTTAGGGTTTGAATTGCTTATTTCAACAAACTATTATAAACAAATGAAGAAAAATAAAAATGGTGAAAAGTTCTGATTGGACGAATGAATTGTAAGGGCCAAAATTAATTTTTCTTTTGCTAAATTTGTGGTATCGATATAAATTTATCTCTCATTCTTCAATCCATTGTTTAATTAATTAAAGAAAATATCAAATATAAATTACAAAATTCGCATCGAATTCGATTCAAATTTTAATAACTTGCGGTCCTCAAAATATTTAAAGTTACTTGTAAATGCTGTTACTAACTATAAGTACTACTACTAACTTAGTAATATATATAATAAATAATGAATAAATAATAATATAATAATAATAATAATAATAATAAGCAATAACAATAATAATAACTAATAACAATACATAACAATAACAATAAGCAATAATAATAAATAATAATAATAATATAATATAATAATATATACTTACCAGCCGAAGAAAGCGGCCCAACAAGTGGATCGTTTCAAGATCTTCATCGGTAAAGTTATAATTTCTTATAAACTCTCCTCAAATGCCCTCCTGACCAGTGCCCGGCCAGTGGAAATTGCTAGCCTTGAGACCATCCAGTCGATGCTGTTTCTCCTTGGGCCTGCACGCGCATGAATATGGAAGACTGTGCCATCAACGTTTTGAATATACCGAAATCGGTTGGACAAAACGGCCAATATTAATTATAT
>JABUQX010105642.1:2500-5000 GCA_015478945.1 Trachelipus rathkii
CTAACGAACACCCTAGAGTTGACCGCATAGATATCAGTTGTCGGAGGGCTCATCGGCTGTAGAGTGGAACGAGACTGAATAGACTTTCCTCCCCCCTACTGTCCACCCATCGGCTAGAGCCCACAAATGGGGCAAAAAAAAGAAAAAAACTCCATTATTTTTCCCACAAAATAAAGGCAAAAAAAAACTTTCTAAAATTAAGTAGATCAATATACTAATTTGTTTTACTGTATTTTTGTTGCCGTTCTCTGTACATGACGTTCTTTTTTTGACCAGTCTCATATATTTTTAAAAGTATATATATTATATATTATAATATAATAATATATATATATATAATAATATATATATATAATATATATATATAATAAATATTATATATATATATATATATATATAATATATATATAAGATCAGAGGTGGGCATAAAGCGCAAAAGCGGCCAAAAAGCGCAATTTGCGACTTTTAGTAAACATGTGCGCTTTGCGTTTAGACGCGAATTTTCAAAAAAAAGTGCGCTTGTGCATTGCGCTCATCAAACTTGTTTAAGAGTGGCAAAGCGCAAATTTGGCTCTTTCTTAAATACTTTCGCGTACGCCTATGCGAAATGATATCGCGGGCCCTAGTGTATATATATATATATATATATAATTAGTAGGGATAGCTGGCAGGTAGTATTGGTGTTTAAGTGATGAAGGTAGTTAAAGTAGTAAGTAGGATGATGAGTTAGTTAGGAGGATATATTATATGAGTGTAGTAACGGAGGTGATATAGTAGTAGTAATGAGGAAGTTAGTAGTATAGGAGGTGATAGTTATATATATATATAATATATATATTAGTTATATAATAATAATATATATATAGTATATATGTATAATAAAAATAATTTAATAATAATAATTGATGATTTAATAATAAGTAATAATAATTATAATAATAAAATTAATAATAATAATATTAATATTAATAATAAAAAATAGATATTAGTAATAATAATAATTACTTGTATTAATACTATTAGATTATATTTATATATAATATTCCTAATAATAGCAATAATAAATAAATAATAATAATAATAATATAATAATAATGAATAATAATAATAATTAATGAATAATAATAATTAATAATAAAAAGTAGATTAAATAATAAAAATAATTAATAATTCAATAAGTAATAATAAGTAATAAAATAATATTATTATAATAATAATATTAATAATAAATAATATAATAATAATAATAAATAATAATATAATTAAAATATAATATTAATAATAATGAGGAATAATAATAATATAATAATAATAATAATAATAAATAATAATAATAATAATAATAGAAATAATAATAATAATAATAATAATAATAATAATAATAAATAATAATTTAGTTATTATTATTATTATTATTTATATTATTTGATTATATTTTATATTAGTATTATTGATTAGGTATTAATTATTATTATTATATATTATTATTATTATTATATATTATTATTATTATAATTATATTATATTATTATTATTATTATTATTATTAAGATTATTTATTTTATATTATTATAGTAATTATATTATTATTATTATTATATTTTATATTATTATAATATTTATTATTATTTATTTTATTTTCATTATTATATACAATATACTAAGTTTATTGGTTACTTGTGGTTAGCGATTAAACCTTTTATTAATTTCAGTTGAGTTTTAAATTTGTATAAAACAGATTTGAATAATGTGCTGGAAAGGGAAAAAGATTGCAAACGGTGAAAGTCGTCGAAGCGTAACTCTTTAAATTATTGAGTGTGATGCTGTCTGTACGTTCCCATGAAAAGAAAGCAGCCAAGATGACTGGAGCACCTATGCCCCAGTCTTATCAAGTACTTGTGGGTCTGGTCAAGAGCAAGAAGGAAGCATATTGAGGGCAATGGTGATGTACAAAAGGGAAAGATTGAATGCTTCCAATGTAAAAAAAAACAGCATCACACTCAATAATTTAAAGAGTTACGCTTCGGACGACTTTCACCAGTTTGCATAATTCTTTTCCCTTTTTAAGCACTTCTTATTCAAATCTGTTTTATCCCAAATTAAACTCAAAAGCACTAAAAAGGTTTAAATCGCTAACCACAAGTAACCAATAAACTTAGTAACTGGCTATAATATAATAAATAATAATAATATATAATATTAATAATAATAATAATAAGTAATATAAATAATAATAATAATAATATAATAATAATAATATATAATAATAATATATAATAATAATAATGAATAATAAAGTAATAATATAATTATAATAATAATAATAATTAATAATAATAATAATAATAAATAATAATAATGATAATAATAATAATAATAATGAATAATAATAATAATAATAGATAATAATAATATAATGCAATTGATTTTAGATGTAGAATAATAATAAATTATTATGTATTATTATTATTATAGTTATTATGATATTATTTTATTATTA
>JABUQX010105642.1:10000-30000 GCA_015478945.1 Trachelipus rathkii
TATATATTTATATATATATATATAGATAATATATATTTATAGTATAAATATTAATATTATAATATAATTATTATAATAATATATATTTAATTTAATCTATTAATATTTATATATATATATTATATATATATATATTATATATATATATATATATATATTAATATATATAATATAATAATTAAATATATATATATATATATATTATAAATATAAATATAATATAATAATATATAATGATATGTATATATATAGATTATATAATTATAATAATAAATATAATATATAATATATATATATATTATCTTTATCATCCACAGCTACTACTTCAGCGCTAACTACTACTGCGGCGAAAACTACTACCGCTCCTACTACTACTACCACTCCTACTACTACCATCACTCCTACGACTCCTACGACTCCTACTACTACTACCACTCCTCCTACTACCACTTCTGCAACTACTACTCCTACTACTACTCCTCCTACTACTACTCCACTTACTACCACTCCTCCTACTACCACTCCTCCTACTACCACTCCTCCTACCACCACTCCACCTACTACCACTCCTTCTACTACCACTCCTCCTACCACCACTCCTCCTACTACCACTCCTCCTACTACCAATCCTCTTACTACTACTCCTCCTACTACCACTCCTCATACTACTACTCCTCCTACTACCACTCCTCCTACTACCACTCCTCCTACTTCCACTAATCCTACTTCCACTTGCCCTCCTACTACCACTCCTCCACTACTACTCCTCCTACTACCACTCCTCCTACTACCACTTCTCCTACTACCACATCTCCTACTACCAATTCTCCTACTACTACTCCTCCTACTACCACTCCTCCTACTACCACTCCTCCTACTACCACTCCTCCAACCACAACTCCTCCTACTACCACTCATCCTACTACCACTCCTCTTATTACTACTCCTCTTACTACCACTCCTCCTACTACCACTCTTCCTACTACCACTTCTGCTACTACCACTCCTCCTACTACCATTCCTCCTACTACTATTCCTCCTACTACAACTTCTCCTACTACACTCCTCCTACTACCACTCCTCCTACTACCACTCCTCCTACTACTACTCCTCCTACTACCACTCCTCCTACTACCACTCCTCTTACTACTACTCCTCCTACTACCACTCCTCCAACTACTACTCCTCCTACTACCACTCTTCCAACTACCACTCCTCCTACTACTACTCCTCCTACTACCACTCCTCCTACTTCCACTCCTTCTACTACCACTCTTCCTACTACTACTCTTCCTATTACCACTCCTCCTACTACCACAATTCCTACTACCACATCTCCTACAACCACTCATCCTACTACTACTCCTTCTACTTCCACTCCTCCTACTTCCACTCCTCCTACTACTAGCTCCTCCTGACCTACCACTCCTTCCTGACTCCACTCCTCCTACTGACTACTCCTCCTACAACCACTTCTCCTACTACACTCTCTACTACTTACTCCTTCTTCTACCACTGCCTCCTATACTCTCCTCCAACCACCAATCCTTCCTAACTACCACTCCTCCCTAGTACACTCCGCTTAACTACTACTACTCGCTCTTACTACCACTTCCTCCTACTTACCACTCCTGCCTACCACCCACTCCGCCTAACTGACCACTTCTCCTACTACTCTCCATCCTACTACCAAACCCTCCTACTACTACTCCTCCTACTACTACTCCTCTTACTACCACTCCTCCTACTACCACTCCTCCTACCACCACTCCTCCTACTACCACTCTTCCTACTACCACTCCTCCTACTACTACTCTTCCTACTACCACTCCTCCTACTACTACTCCTCTTACTACCACTCCCCTTACTACCACACCTCCGACCACCACTCCTCCTACTACCACTCCTCCTACTACCACTCCTCCTACTACCACTTCTCCTACTACTACTCCTCCTACTACCACTCCTCCTACTACTACTGCTCCTACTACCACTCCTCCTACTACTACTACTCCTACCTCCACTAATCCTACTTCTACTCCTCATACTACCACTCCTCCTACTACTACTCCTCCTACTACCACTCCTCCTACTACCACTTCTCCTACATCCACATCTCCTACTACCAATTCTCCTACTACTACTCCTCCTACCACCACTCCTCCTACTACCACTCTTCCTACTACTACTCCTCCTACTACCACTCCTCCTACTACCACTTCTCCTACATCCACATCTCCTACTACCAATTCTCCTACTACTACTCCTCCTACCACCACTCCTCCTACTACCACTCTTCCCACTACCACTTCTGCTACTACTACTCTTCCTACTACCACTCCTCCTACTACCATTCCTCCTACTACAACTTCTCCTACTACCACTCCTCCTACTACCACTCCTCCTACTACCACTCCTCCTACTACTACTCCTCCTACTACCACTCTTCCTACTACTCCTCCTCCTACTACCACTCCTCCTACTACCACTCCTCCTACTACCACTCCTCTTACTACTACTCCTCCTACTACCACTCCTCCTACTACCACTCTTCCAACTACCACTTCTCCTACTACTACTCCTCCTACTACCACTCCTCCTACTTCCACTCCTTCTACTACCCCTCTTCCTACTACTACTCTTCCTATTACCTCTCCTCCTACTACCACTCATCCTACTACCACATCTCCTACAACCACTCATTCTACTACTACTCCTTCTACTTCCACTCCTCCTACTTCCACTCTTCCTACTACTACTCCTCCTACTACCACTCCTCCTACTACCACTCCTCCTACTACTACTCCTCCTACAACCACTTCTCCTACTACCACTCCTCCTACTACTACTACTCCTTCTTCTACCACTCCTCCTCCTACTACTCCTCCAACCACCACTCCTCCTACTACCACTCCTCCTAGTACCACTCCGCTTACTACTACTCCTCTTACTACCACTCCTCCTACTACCACTCCTCCTACTACCACCCCTCCTACTACTACTCTTCCTACTACCACTCCTCCTACTACTACACCTCTTACTACCACTCCTCTTACTACCATACCTCCGACCACCACTCCTTCTACCACCACTCCTTCTACTACCACTCCTCCTACTACCACTCCTCCTACTACCAAACCTCCTACTACCACTCCTCCAACCACAACTCCTCCTACTACCACTCCTCCTACTACCACTCCTCTTCTTACTACTCCTCCTACTACCACTCCTCCTACTACCACTCTTCCTACTACCACTTCTACTACTACTACTCCTCCTACTACCACTCCTGCTACTACTACTCCTCCTACTACCACTCCTCCTACTACTGCTCCCTCCTACTACTACTCCTCCTACTACTACTCCTCCTACTACCACTCCTCCTACTACTACTCCTCCTACTACCACTCCTCCTACTACTACATCTCCTACTACCACTCCTCTTAGTACCACTCCTCCTACCACCACTCCTCCTACCCCCACTCCTACTACTACCACTCCTCTTACTACTACTCCTCCTACTACCACCCCCTCCTACCACTATCCTCTACTACTACTCCTCTACTACCACCCCTCCATACTACCACTCCTCCTATACACTCCTGCTACTACCCACTCCTCCTACTACCACCCTGCTATACTACTCCTCCTACGACACTCCTCCTACTACTACTCCCTCCTACTACCACTCCTCCGACTACCACTAATCCTACTACTACTACTCCTGGTCCAAGTAAGTTCAATTGTTTTGTGAATGTTCTAAATTTTAAATCTTAAATTTTGTCACAGTCAATCTTGTTTATTTTTAATTCATTGATTTTGTCTTTTGGATATTTTACTTTCCTTATTTGATGTAATCTCTCTCTCTCTCTCTCTCTCTCTCTCTTCTCTGCTCTTCTCTCTCTCTCTCTCTCTCTCTCTCTCTCTCTCTCTCTCTCTCTCTCTCTCTCTCTCTCTCTCATAGTTCGTTCCAAGCTGGCATATCTGCACCATTAAATCTGTCATTTATTCAGTAGATTAAAAGGAATAAAACTGTTTAAAGGGTTATTAGTAAAGAAACTTGATCGAAATAATAAAAAAAAACAATGTAAAATAGTTAAATTATATTCATCATTATTTAAAAATACAACAAAAAAAGCGCAAAGAAAACATTAACCTTTAAAAACACGTTTTTAATATTACTTTAAGGGTTATTTAAGTAAGTTTATACTTTTAAGAAAAAAAAGTAATTACTTTGTTAACTTAGGATGAAAAATTTCTTAATAGTAGTTACGAATTATTTTTAAAATAAATCTTATATATATATATATATATATATATATAATATATATATATATATATTATATAATATAAAAAAATATATTAAAAATAGATATATAAAATATATATATAAAATATATATATATATATATATATATATATATATATATATATATATTACCCACTTTAGATTGTGGAGGGGGAATGGGTCGGACATATGTTGATGAACAGGGCATAAATAAGTGCTATTATAAAATAAGGCAAGAGAATACAAAACCTTTCAAAGACGGTGATAGGGCAAACATTAAAAGTAATTGTCAAGCTCATACTAAAGAACCACCCAAACCACTACCACAAGTTTGTGTTCCGCCACAAAATCTCACTGCAGAGCAATTTGCAAGGGCCCTACTAAAAGAAGGAGTTGTTACAGAAGGTAAGCGCATGAATTTTGGTCAATCACAAACGTTGGAAATATAATGAAAATAAAATCAGTTATTGTATAAAATAAATAAGTTGTGAATATTAATATTTCTTAAGAGTTGTTTTCCTTTTTTAATTTTGATTCGACTTTCTTTCTTCTCTGTTACATTAAATGTGGAGGTTAGATAATTTAATTAATATTTTCTTTGTCATTTAAATATTTGTAGAGTTGGAAAGTGGCATAAATCTTTAACTCAAACTTATTTCATTTCCTATTACTAACGCCTATTAGATATTTTATTCAAAAATTGAAATAGTGTTTTTATTTCAAAGGGAATTAACAACTTATTAACCATAATTGCAGATTTTCCCACAAAAACTAGGCTTTACATAGGGTGTGAATGCACCGCTCCAAGAAATATTCCTTGTGAAATGGGCGTGCAAATTTGTAATGATCCAAGCAGAGAAGGTCGTCGTTGTCTCCTGAATGGCGGTCATAGGTGCACACAAATACCATGTTGTACTTCATTTTGCGATACAGATGAAAATCCCAAAAGTCTTGGTATTGTTCTGGAATTTAATCCAAAAGATCCAACCGGAGCTAGGCTGTGTAAAGGAAATCCATTAACGCCGTTGATGTTCTGTTGTAGTTACCCACTACCACCACAAGAATAAGAGGAAATAATTGGGACACATAGACATGAAGGGAGTCAGAAAATTCATTAATAATAATAATAATAATAATAATAATAATAATAATAATAATAATAATAATAATAATAATAAATAATAATAATAGTAATAAACAAAATAAACAAAAATAAAACACACACACAATGCACACACACACACACACACACACACACACACACACACACACACACAATAATAATAATAATAATAAAAATAATAATAATAATAATAATAATAATAATAATAATAATAAAAATAATAATAATAATAATATAATAATAATAATAATAATAATAATAATAATAATAATAATAATAATAATAATAATAATAATAATAATAATAATAATAATAATAATAATAATAATAATAATAATAATAATAATAATATTAATATAAGTAGAAAAAATAAATTTACAAATAATTGAAAATAAGTATATATTACGTTACGCTGTTATTGTGTTTCAATATATATATATATATATATATATATATATATATATATATATATATATATATATATATATATATATATATATATATATATATATATATATATATATATATATATATATATATATATATATATACCTTAAACCATTCATTTTAAAAAGTTATAAATTTTTTAGTTTTTTTTATTCACATATATAGCATAAAATAAGTTTTCTGCACAGACATTTTGTTAATTTAAAAAGGAAATCGTCTCTCCGTTCTTTGGAAGGAGCTAACTTGTCAATAACTTTGCGATTGAAATCACAAATGGTCATGATAAACTCCTTGTCCACTTAGAGCATTGCTAATGCTGAAAGTCTGCCTTGCCCCATTTTATTTCTCACAAAAGTCTTAATTCTTTTTAATGTAGAGAAATACCGCTCAGCTTCTGATGTTTATGATCGGGATGGTTATAAGGACTTTTAATATTAATGCACATTCACTGAATGTGTCTTTCAATTTGTTTTCACTTATGAAATCAAGGAAAGTCACAGCTCCGGACATAGAACGAAATTCTTCAATGCTGTAAATTTAAGAAAGTTCCGTTTGTAGTTTTTTTGTGTCAAGGAAGGGGGGTACACATTAAGAGTTTCATTCGAGATTTGGGCAGGAAAGTTGGAATTATAATTGGCAAACATTTCAGGCAGAAATAATGTAGAAGCAATTACATGACCTGTAAACTTAAATCTGCCTTTTATCTGACAAATAATTGTGTCACACATATTTCTTTTGCCTCTCTACTTAAATTTGAAATACCCGTTTCTCTCCACTTTGCTACGTTGTGAGAGCTCTCTTGAAAATTAAAATTTTCTCTTATGGAAAGAACTTTCCTCTAAAAAGTATCAATGCAGATCTTAATACTGCTGGAGTCAATGTTCCTTTTTTGAAGTTGACCATAGAGAATGTCTACGCTAGGCATAATTTTATGAAAAATAGAGACAAAAATTAAATTTATTGCTCTCGAGAACCACGACATTCCAAATACAAGGGAAATTGTATTTCCTTATTGAAATTCGTCCCCATTTAAAATAGCCTTTAAGCATACTTTTATTTCTTCTTTATTTCAAAAACTTTATTTACTGGTCTTCAATGAAAGTTTCATCTGGTGGGAATTGAGCAAGGTAGTCGTTTATTCACTTCTTGATCCAACACTGCTGTTCTCTTTGGATTGGTGGAAAACAATGTATATATTCCTTGAAGATTAGCAAAAAAAGATGCGAACATTTCTGTTAACTGATGCAGCATTTATCAACACTAAATTAAGCTGATGAGCATGACAATGTATATTCAACTTTTTGATACATTTGCCTCACCTTAGCCTGAACAAACCAGACGAGCCTCTCATAACATTAGCATCATCATAAGTTTGCGATATTAATATATCCTTGTGGTCATTTATACCCAACCTTTCGATCTACTTTAAAAGACAAGTAGTAAGTGTTTCAGCGTCATGCTTTTCTGGTGCAATAAAGCTCCAAAATCTTTGTTTGATTTCCTTTAACAATACATTTAAAGATAGCCATTTGGTATATGCTGGAAACATCACTGGTTTCACCTGCAATGACAGAAATAAAATCAGCTTCATTAATTTCTCCTACTATCTCCTAGTGACGTATTTCAAGCATAATATGTAGAAGTGCATTCGAGAAACAGTGGCCTTCTCTAGATAGGCCATTAATGAATTATCTAGTTCTGCACTGAAGTTCACTAGCCCTCTGCAGACACATGGAGTGGTTGAGGATTCAGTTTCGTTATGCCCTCCAAGCACAAAACTCAAAGCTCCACAAAAATTTTCTAGCAGTTTACGAATATATTCAAAGATATACGTTATTGTTCTTAAATATATTTCCATACCTTCGCTGTCTAGCTTGTTTAGCACGTTTAAATTTTTCAAAACAGGGAAAATCTTAAAAGAATTTTTTCATGCGACCTTTGTGAATATAGCACAGATGATTTATATCTCTTACACCGGTTTTGGTCCATATTTATTGTTCTTACTTTTAATAATTTGTTTTAATGTTTAGGACTGGAGTACAACGGAGAAAATTTTTATTTCCAACTTTTCGGCTGAGCACAAAGAGAAATTTTTTAAAAGCAAATTTTTAGCTGAATTCATCTTTATTTAATAGAAAAAAATGTTGACAAAAAACCGAAAAGTTATAATAATATATAAACTAATTTATATATTATATACTATATTAATATATAGAATTAATTATATATATATATATAATATAATATGTAATAATATATATAGATATATATATATATTATATATATAATATATATAATATATATATATATATAATATTATATAAATAATATCAATATATATACTATATATATATATAATAAATATATATATATATAGTAATATATATATATATCAATATATATAGATATATTATAATATACTAAATAATAGAGTATAAATATAATATATATATAGTGTATAGTATATAGTAATATGAGTTATAATATATATATATAATATTATAATAATATATATATATATTATTGTTTCGTCGCTTGCAAATAGACTCGTGACTGTGTTAACCTTGAACGACCTTGATATGTATAAAGTTCAGTTTTTTGATCACTTTTGGTGAAACTATCAAGTAATATGGTGAGTCGTCTCGAGTTCGGACTGCAAGGTCGTTCAAGGTTAACACAAGTCAGGCTATTTGCAAAGCAGACGAAGCAATATATCATATATATTACTATTATATTTATAATTATAATATATATATAATATATATATATATATAAAATATATATAACCTATATATATATATTAATAACACCTCAATTAATTTCAGTTTCAGGTTTTTTTCTTAATTTTTTGTTTTTAGCTAGGTTAGGTTATGGTAAGTAGTAGGACCCAACCAACCTAACCTAACCTAACCTAACCTAAACCTAACCTAATCTAACCTAACTATACCTAACCTAATCTAAAAAAAAAAAACCAAACATAAAAAATACCTGAAGCTGAAATTAATCCGAGTGATATATATATATATATATATATATATATATATATATATATATAATAGACTAATTATATATACTATATATATATATATATAATAATATATATATATAATATATATTATATATATATATAATTAATATTATATATATCTATTAGTATATATATATATATATATAATTATATATATATATATATTATATATATATATAAATATAATATAATATATATATATATATATATATATATTATATAAATATAAATAAAATATATATAATAAAATATATATTATATATATATAGTATATATATATATATATATATTATATATATTATAATATTACTATATATAATATATATATATATATATTATATATTGCTTCCGTTCACTTGTAATAGACCGGACTAGAGTTAACCTTGAAGCGACCTGAGCTATCTCCGAGGAGAACTCAACCATTATACTTTGACTTCTAAAGAGTGATCAATAAACGAAACTTTTGCCAATATATAATATATTTTATATATTATATATATAGTATATATATAATAATATATAAAATATATATATATATATATATAATATATATATATATATATTAGTATGTATATAGTATATACTATATATAATATATATATAACCTATATATATACAATATAAATACATATATACGTATATAGTATATATTATACTAATAACCTAAGTAATAATTATATTATGAGTATTATTTATATAGGGTCTAAGCTCGTATTAAGATTAGTGTGACATCCGGCATCCTTCCGCATCGCGCAGAACAAAATCTCTGGAACAACATCGCGCATAGCTCATGGCACTTTTGTCAATGGAGGATGCGGATGTGATATATATAATATATAATAATATATATATATATATATATATATAAATATATATATATATAATATAATAATATATATATATACGTATATAATATATATTATATATACTAATATATATAATAATATAATATATATATATATTATAATATATATATAATAGTTATATATATATATATATATCCTCAGCAGTCATCGCTCACAATCTTGATCAGACTAGTTAGAGGGCTTTCTTTTGAGCCTCTAGTTGGGCAGAATATTACGCGCCGCGCCTTTCAGCCCGTCTTGAGGGCGAAAGAAGCGATTTTTTTTTCTCCCCTCTCCCTCTATGAAAAAGAGGTAGAAGAACGCTTTCGTTCTGTGTATCTGGCGTCATCTGTGCTGAAGGGGTGTGAGTCGCACCAATTTGTTCGTAGATCGGTACATATACAGGGGGGGGGGGGAAAAGGAGGCAAGACCAGCACACCCAGGTTTGAGTATTTATTTCCGCTTCCGCCTCTGAATCAATCTATAAATAAGAAGACTCCGCGCGCCGCTATAGGCGCGGTCCTCTAGCAACAAACGTCTTCATGAGGGCTGGCATACACGCATCATAGAGGGTGACTTCATTAATATAATATACACATGAATAACCTTACGAAGCCTCGGAACCTGATGGATTTTTAAAGATTCCCGAACCTGGACCGATAAAGGGACTTACTCTTTTGAATTGCACTTCGAACATTGATGCAGTGTCTGCCCTTCATATCTTCACTGAAATGGCTCTGCCTGTCTCCGCAATACCACGATCAGATCGCAGCTGGACGTAACCGCTACTTGGCATCCCAGTGCCGCAAGAACGTTGACGGGCAATCCGCGCAAAGGTGCCGCTCTCTGTCACGAGTCGTTCTCATTGCGTTCACTTCCATAAGCTTCACACCCCTCCAGGATATGCAAGCAGATACTCATTCCGCCGATGTATCACATACTGCAATCCATTACCGCCCCATATAGCTCATTACATTGAGGGCAGCAGACCATATTGTCTCAGTAATGCAGCTTGTAAAAGTTAGAGACGTTGAATGAACCCCGCAGATCACTATCATGAAGAATTGGTCCATTCTCGTCAACAAGCTGGCTACCTCGACATAAGTTCTATGCTGTGCATCCTTAACGTCTATCGAGATAATTCCTCTTATTCTAGCTCCCGATATTGAAATAAGAAACACATCTAGAGGCACTATTTATTGTTATGAACAGAAAAACGAAGATACAGCTGTCATTAATGGAAAATCTCAATCATAAAAGATTTTACGTTGACAAACGATTATACGATTTCACCGGCTCCGTCTGGACATTCTCCTGCAAATGCAAAATTTCCAGTAGATTACTGGCTGACCTTGGACAATATCCCTTATCCCAACACTACCAAGGTAAAAATAGGTTTACACAGCCTCTCATAGTGTTCGCAACGTTTGTCCTCGAACCCAGAACGTATGCTTTAAAATGCAAGCAGTTTCGGGTCATGACCCCTAAAATAAATGTACGGGGAGCGCGATAGAAATATGCCAGTCTGCGGAGAATTATTTTCAGCACTCTTGTGAAAATGCGGCTTAAACGTGTAGAAGACTGTGAAGAGCCCCAACATGTGCTGTCTTCCTTCAAATGCACTATTTAGCCGTGTTTTGAACCAAGGAGGTTTAGGAATTATGTAGCCTATAACAACAAAATGAGCAGAGAGATCGCCATAGCGGCCAATTGATGAAAATTTATCTAACAATGACCAAGAGCGATCTACGCCCACAATGCACAGCTGCCTCCAGCTCCTCAGCGTGGAGGGAAATTTTATATATATGTGACAAAATACTCGCATTAATTGTAAATATTTTAATAAGTAAAATTATAGTAATAATTTTTCCCTACCTGATAAAAGACTTGTCAATATCCTCATAATATAAAGATAGTATATATATAGATATATATTAATATATATATATATTATATATATATATACCTATATATATATAATAATAATATAACATTTATTATTAATATATATATTATAATAATAAATAATATATGATATTATATATATATATGTATAATTATATATATATATTATATATATAGGCGCGTTGAATCCAGTTATATCTATGAGCTGGAATGTTTAGTTTTTTAATAGGAAAAGCAACAGCTTAGATGCCCTCTCACATAGGTACAAGCTTTAATCAATAACAGCCAACGTTCGGAAAACTATCGACTGTTCCATGCATCAGGTTGGAAGCAACTAGAAATATACATACCAAATAATAATAAAATTAAGAAAATGTACATATTACAAAGTTCAAAAATCCTAAAAGACAAATTTATCAATTTAAATCATCTTTACGAATAATATTTACCAAAACCCTTAAATAACATTCATGCAATTACAAAACTAGATTTAATTTAGAAATCGCTGAGCGATTCGCTTCCAATTATATAATGTGCAGATCTAATTGTATAGGGAATATTTTTAAAGGCTAGCAATGACATCTAAGTAGGAGAAGCAAGTCAGGGTGCAAAAGCTTTCACAGCAGAGTACGTCAAAAACAGGTTGCAAGCTTGAACGAGCGCTAGAATCACTATTTAGGAGCGTTTATATTTAATGATAGAATAGTGTTTCTACAAATAATGTAGGTTGGTTTTGTGACTTTTGTTTTGGGTTAATATATTGAATTGTTTATAGTTTTAGTCATGTTATTAATTCATTTTTATCTCTGAATAGGATAGAAAAAGCATGGTGAACTCAATACAAAAAAAAAAACAAGAAATGTTTTTGTACGGGTGGAGACGACGCGTCTGTGGCTCATTCGATCCTCACAAAAAATTGACGCAGAGTGCTGCCAAATATAAACAGCATTCGCAAGCTGTTACATGAAAATTGTAAAGGACGCAACACGCCTGCATGCTCTCGTTACCTCTATGCAATTTATCAATTTTCATGTAAGCAGCGCGATGGCTAGTTTATATTGGCAGGCAGTCTGCGCCCATTTTTTTGTGAGGATCGATGAGGGCAGCAGAATTGTCTCGGCACCCGTACAAAAACTTCATTGAGTTCACGCAACTCTTTCTCCATGCAGAGGATCATTCCATTCTCAGACGGCACAATCTTTAACATAACATTTCAATGATATTAACGCGGCATAACAAAGTCACAACGCACACTACATCATTTGAAACACCTTTCATTCTAAATATAAACGGCTCCCTAAATAGTGATTTTTGGTCACTGTTCAAGCTGCAATCTGTTTTGAGCGTACACTGCTGTGAAGGCGATTTGTGACTGTGCTTCCTACTTAAAGATGATTTGCTAGTATAAAATACCCGCTATAACAATGATTCTGCATATATAATGGAAGCGACGTACAAGATTCTGAAAATTAAATTCTAGGTTTTGTAAATGGTATGATGTATACAGGTTTTGTATATGTGATTTTGATTGTTCTTTATTGCGAATTTGTTTAAGATTTGAAACTGTGTTGAAGAAATAAAATTTCGAACTTTAATATTAATTTGAGTATTATGATTTCTAGTTACTCCCTGATTGATCGGAAAGCAGTATAAGTTTTCCGAATACGTTGTTTATAATTTCGATTAAAGATGTCTATGTGGAGGGCTCTAGTGTTGCTTTTCTTTCTCAAAACTATATAGTAACTTAATATAATAAAGTATATAAAACTATTATAATATATATATATATATATATATATATAATATAATATATATAATAGTATATATAAGTATATATATATATATATATGTTATATATTAAAGTTTAATGAAGTTATTTTTTCCACCAGAATGTGTGTTTCGGTTGGACTTGAAGCAGTAAAGCCCCACAGTAAGGCAATAAAGCCGTTAAGACAAGCCATAGGTCGCAAGGGTGAGGGAGGGTCCCTCTGGGGCTATTTGCGCTAATGCCTTATTGAGGTATAGCTATAGGGCCGATAAAAACATATTTTTATTAAAACAAATTTAACAATGAACCAAGGATTTTTGTACATATAAAAAATAATTACTAATTTAAGTATAATAAATAAAATGGCTGTCTCATAGTACAGAAAACGGATTACTTGAAAGAAAATACAGTGGTGTAAACACTTTATTAAAAAAAAGTGTACTTAACGTCAACAACTACAAAATTTTTTAGCCAGTTCGCTGCAGTAATATTGGCTCCGCGGGCGCACATGTCGGTTTCGTGCCGGGACGCGCCTGCGGGGGCTGGTGCACACCTTAACGTTCATCTGGCCATCTCTGCGATCGTTTGAGAGTTTAAACGGCGTGATTCACATACTGCGTCTTCCTCACCCACTTTTTTCCTCTTTTCAATAGGAACCCTGAAAGGTAGGGAGTTCTCAACTCATTGAGAGTTTGAAGCGCTACAAAAATGAGTTCTATGTTATTAAAAAACATATATAAAAGTACACCAATATCAAGATGTAAGTGTACATGTTTACTATTCAGGTGGACAGCGAATCAGACTCCACACCCGTGTCGGTACCCCGCATACACATACAACTCATACATTGATCCAGCCATAGCGAGACTATCTCTTTTTCTTCTTCATTCTTTTTCTACATCGCATACTTGCCCTTCGTCTTCTCTAAGCTTTTCTTCTTTGCAGAGGGCCTCCTTACCAGTAGGGGGGGACACTAAAACCATTGGGTTCTGAACGGCAACAAATGATCTATCACATTGAAAACATAGATGTAGACACCCTATTTGTCCTTAATATGTGGTTGAGACCTAGAATTTCCAAATCTGGCATCCAGAGCAACAACCGCAGCTCCGGCTCGCCCAATATGGTTCGCCAATTAATTTAACATGCATTCTAATTCATTTACTTCGCTCTATATCTACTGCAATCAAAGTTGCGCTTACTAAGTCCATTTTTTTATGTTTTGGGCAGAGACCGCCCGCACTCTCCCTAGACGTAGCGCTTGAAAGCATTGCATGCAACGATGTTGTCAACATAATAAAGATAATTATGCAGTTTGAGAATATACGATGACTACTAACCTCTTTTGCTAAGGTATGACATTTGGGGTCATTTGAAACCAAATAAAAATGACCCCCGGCTGGGGCCATAGGGACTCTGGCGTTCGGGAAAGTACTTACGGATATCTGCAATTTTGGACAGTTCTATCCTGTTGGACACCCCGTCATGATTATGGTTTTGACGAGTAAGCCCAACTAGCGAAAAACGCATGTTGCTGCGTTGTAAAACCGCAACGGTTGAAACGTCGAGCTCGTCAATAGCGGCAATCGACTCGGCATTCCTCAAAACATACTAGGCAACACCGAGCTGCGGCTTCATAAGCCTCCAGAAATCAAAAATGTTGCCCCAGTGTGCATTAAAATAGGGGGTAGGTAATATCTAATACTAACCTTGTTAGGAGTGAATTGATTCCATTATAAACACCACAGGAACTGATTCAGCAGTGTCGATTAAGTAGTAATCGATAGCCATATATCCGGGTATATTCTGGCACATCTGATATATTCGCAACTAAGAAGGGTTAAGATAAAGGGGGTGGGGTATACTAACTTCGTAGAAGGAAACCACCATAGCACATTCTACATATACACCAATCGCATCCTCATTACCTATAACAGATGGATAGCGACAACCGTAATATATGTGTATTTCTATGACGTAGGATATGGGGCATGCTTAGAAAAGGCTAGAAAAGGTGGGTGGGTAGCTAACTTCGTGGAAGAAGAGCATTCGCTAGCGACATTCTAAATATACACCAATCAGATTCCCCAACTTAATAACATAAGAAGAGACACCAATATTTGGTTATATCTATGACGTAGGATATGTCAAGCTAGAAAATGTTAGAAAAGGGGGCGGGGCTAACTCAACAAGAAGCATTCTAGGCTCTTCTAATACATCATCGGCAATCGACTCCCCGCACCTATAACAGGTGTAGTCACTAATATCGGGTGTATTCTAGAATAGTAGGTTCGTGGAAGGTGCGAGATAGCTAAAACTATGCTGGTGTCTGCGTTTGCGTTTCTAGCATCCACCCAAATGTGATTCTATACTACTATATAATATATATATGATATATATATATAATAGATATAATATAATATATAATATATATATAGGTATATTATATATATATATATAATTTAATTATATATATAATAATAGTAATAATATATATATGTATAATATAATAACTATGCTGATAATAGTATAATATATAATATTATCTATCTATATATAGGTATATTATAAGATATAATTAAATATTATATTATCGTTATATAATGCTATGTGAACACTTTAAAGAAATTTCAAACATTCATGCTGAAATCATGAAGACACATCAACAATTGAATTTTGTACAAACAACCAAATCGTCTAAACGGTCTTTCAATAAGTATTGAGTAAAAATTTCGAGCAACATTATATGAAAATGACGGTGTATCTCTGTCGGAGGAGAGGAGTCAGCTAGTTGAAAATAAGTATTAAAGCAAGTTGATAAAGAAGTAGCAACGCTAGCTTTTCGATATTCAATATAAATGATTGAAGAAAGAAACATTTTGAACTAGGGATTGAATTTCCAGGCCTGACAATGAAAATGCAAATAAGTCATTAATAGTTGGACGAAAAAGGAACCTTTCATACCTTAATATATTATTGCTTGTAAGATATTGACTTTGCGAGAGAATTAATGGTAAAACAGTCTTTTTTATTTAATTTATATTTCGCTTATTTAATAATAAAGGACTAATAATTTTCTAGAGTCAATATCTCTTCAATGGTAACGATTAAAATCTTTTATTTATTTTTTTTGGTTTGATTTCTGATCTACGCATTAATTATCTGTGAGGACAAATGTTATTCACAGACAAATTTCTCAAAACTGAGTCTGAGGGTACATTTCTTTATTTAATAGTTTGTCTACAGGCAAATGTATAGCTATTATTGGCATCTACCCCATTTTAATTCTATACTCAGCTCCCAGCAGGTTATTCTTCGTCCTGCGATACTTGTTTCAGCATCTTGTTTTGCTAATGTAGCTCAGAAGGCTTCACTAGCCGTATTTATAAAATTACAGAGATTACCGGCTAAAACAAATAATGATGAATAAAAATGTAAAATGATGATAGCTTTTAGGAAAAAAAAGTTACAGCCTGCTCAAAGATTGTTTAAATGCCATAGATTTCATTCGTTGATCCCTTAGCCAGGTATAGGTCTCTGATCTTATTCCTCTGGATTCTGGTTATGATACTTTTTGTTAAGTATATACACAGAGTAAAATGCTGGTTGCATGACTTAACAAATGCTTATCATAAACTGAAACTATGATGGTCCAAAATGCACAGAGGGACCCGTTAATTTTTTAAAAAAAGAAGAGGCCTATGGAAAATTTTAAGACATTGAGGGCAGGCTGTAACAGTTTTTTCCACCCATAAGCAGTAAGGACATATAATTTTTCTTTTTTTTTATTATAAAAATTATTATTGTTTTCAAGAGTATAGAATAAAATTTTTGGTAAAAAAAAATAATTTTGTGTATAAACGAATCCAAAAATATGGGTAAATTTCAAACTTGAGTAGGTCACTGTAATTTTGCTTTCCTAAAGATATCAGCCATTTTCCGTTTGTTTTTTTTTTTTATTATATCTTCATTATTATTTTGTTAGAGTATATCCTGTGACTTTTATTAAAAATCGGCGGTGAAGAGCCTTCTTCGCTAATACTTATACCATCTGATTTAATTAACTAGTACAATAGAAAGCAACTGGTACTACATTTATATTTTGGAAATTAATATTTATGGTATTTTGGGCATCATGGTTTATATTGACCGGTAAAAAACTAGCACATTTTTTTATTTAAGTCGATTTCATTCGTTGCCATAATAGAAATTCTTTTTCTGATAATTTTATTGCTTTGTTATTTATATGGAAAATATTCTTAAGAAAAAAATGTTTTTCTTTTCTATTTTTTATATATATATATTTTTTTTGTTTAAAAAATGAGGGCTTGCCTATTTATAATGTCCCTAAACAGTAAAACATCCAAATACAATACCTAGCTTGTAGCCCCATTTACATCATATAAGGAATGCGGCAAATACCGAGATGAAGACGCTAAGAGTTGACTGGGGGTTGCATTTGTATGATTTGTTGTCATGGCAGGCAGTGCGCTGAGACAATTACAAACAGCGTCTTAATTAAAAGGTAAATTATTTATTATTAAGTTTTTTTTTCTGGTTACTTCTCCAAGTTATCTGTAACATAAATAGAATTATTCAGGTTGATAGGTAATATTCTCATGAATGGGTATATAGCTGTAGCATTTGTCATATAAAATTATTAAAAAACTGCCGTAAATTTCTTTTTTCAAAGAGTTAGTGACATAAAAAAAAAATATTAAATGTTACAAGCACAGGGGATACTGGGATTCCAATACTCAAACCCCTAATTTATTTGTAAATCTTCCATTGATTAAAAAAAAAAAAATCTAAATAACGCTTAACCATGTTTATACCTAAATAATAATGAAAATGAAAGTCAAATCATTCTAACATTTTATAAATAAATTTTATTAAAAAGGTTATCAAGTATTGAAAAATGCAGTTTCACTAACCGAATTCACAGTTAGGATTGTTTAAAAAAGCATATTATTCCGCTTTTAGTCATTGCAATGTCAGAGAGATCGAGCTGAGGACAAAACTCGAAATGGTTATTCTGAAGATAATTTTTCGCCATATTTTTTTTTAGACGGGCATTGCTTCAATTTTTAGCATACTTCTCTGTGCTTGAGAAAAGAGAGATCGAGGCAGCGGTCGGACCTCGAAAGATTCGCGTTAGTTTTAAATTAACCTGTATGGTGTAATGGTGAGATTAAGCGGTTTAAATAGGCTTATTTCCGTTAGCATCGGATTTAATTATTTTAATTATATATAATATATAGTATATATATTATATATATATATATAATTATATATATATGATTAAATATATAATAGTATATATATATATATAATATATTATATATAATATATATAATTATATTATATATAATATATATATATATATATATATAATATATATTATATATGGCACTTAATACTCCTTTAGAAAGGTAGTTACAGAAAAAATGTCAATAATATTCGACATTCGCAGAAATATGCTGCTCGTGGCAGCCCAGAAAGTGTCACGTGTTATGCTAAAACCCAGACAGAATAGATCGCGAATAGGTTCGCACAAGTTGCTTTTTTTCTATCCATTGTAATTTTTATATGTTAATTGTTTTTTATATATATAGTTAAGGCTCGAGCCGAACAGGAGGGACAGAGGGGGGACCGAAGTCCCCTCACCGTCGTCGCCCACGCTAGAAAGGGCGCAGAAGACGCATGACACTCTCTTTGTGCAATTCTTTGCTTATTTAATGGCTTGGGTATTCCTTAAGAAATTAATAATAAAAATAAAAAAACAGCTATCATTGGGAACCGTTGTCGAGCACTTTGCCTTTGAAATAATCCGAAATAAAAAAATACGATTAGCATTGTTACGTGGTCGATAATACGTAACTACCCTTTAAAGGTAGAAGTTCCTATATATACATATAATAATATATATATATATATATAATAAATATAATAATATATATATACTATATATAGTAATATATATATATATATAATATTTATATAATATATATATTAATAATAATATAATATTATGAGGTAGTGTCTAAAAATTCGGAACATTAGCGATCAGTCTCATATCTTAGCCAATATAATAAGTCGGCGTGTGTGAGAAAATGTGTGCGCGACAATTCTAATTACGTGTAACAATGCAGCGTAATGACATGTGCTGAGGGCATGGTGTCCGTTTACAGTTAGTATGCTTGAGGGCACGTGCATTGTGGTGCTGTCGGGAAAGGGTGCTAAACAGAAATGGCTCATTTTGAACTGGAGAGCAATACAACTAAAAATTATTGTCAAATTATGGAAAAACGTTTACAAAAAACATTTTATTGATTAGCAGACTGTATTGAAGTAATGAATCATATTGGCGACCTAAGTTTACGAATAGGACATAAAGCGCTTAAATGAAGGGTGCAGGTCTGGGATAATGATTGGAGCGGGTGTCGGCTAGACTATCAGTACAGGCGAGTGATTGATGACCACGCCAAATGAAATAAGTACGAGAGTAATCGAAAACTGACCGAGAACATAACATCAATGACATTTGTCAACTGTTGTAAGAAATTTCTCCTATGGCCTATCTGTCCAACATCGAT
>JABUQX010105642.1:35000-38880 GCA_015478945.1 Trachelipus rathkii
TGTTAATAATAATTAAATAATATAATTAATAGATAATAATAATATAATAATAATAATATATAATAATATAATAATAGATAACTAATAATAATATATAAATAAATAATTAATAATAATATATAATAATAATAATAATAATGAGAGAGATAATATAATTATAATGAATTAATAATAATAATATAAAATAATAAATAATAATAATAATAATAATTAATAATATAATAAATGAATAATAATAATAATAATAATGAATAATAATAATAATATAATAATAATAATAATAATTATAAATAATAGATAATAATAATAATATAATAATAATAATAATAATAAATACATAGATATATTATCATAATAATAATAATAATAATAATAGATGAATAATAATAATTAATAATAATCAATGATGATAATAAATAATAATAATAATAATTGGGAATGAATTATGTTTTGGTGTATTTCAGGTTGATGATAAGTAGCACCAAAGCCTCCACTAAAACACCATAACTACAACTATGCGCTAACACCAACTAAAATTATCATTTAAATGTTCGAAAATACATGCCGAATCCGGGAAATATTTTCGACTTAAAATAAATAACAAGTTGTATACTTTACATGATCTTTAATAAAATGAAATGTTTGATGACATATAATAATGAGTATTAATAAATAGGTAAGTGATTGCGAATAGACAAAGAGTACAGGAAGTAAAGGAAGAAAAGGTTATACAATGGAATTTATTCTCAGGGCAACTAAAGATTTAATAAGAAAGCAAAGGAAGAAAGATGAATTCATAGCACCTAAATGGACTGAGAACAAAAAAAAATAAAATAAACTTATTAACAGGAATTCTTGAAAACATAAGAAATTACAACAATAGAGTAGTTTTTTTTAGCTTTGGAATAAAATCAAAATTACATATGACGATTGTAAACAAGGAGATAAAGAAAGAACAAATAACAGCAATCCTTTATAAAAACAGAATGAAAATAATAAATGAGAACGATAATAGAAGAGTGAGAAGAACTTTATGGATGAAGTTTGCATAAGTATTGGAGATGCCCTGTTAGTACTAATGGAAATGTTGAATGAAATTCAAAGACATTTCTTGTTTGTTGAAGTTGAAAAGCAATAAATTTGTATGTAAAAAGGTAATAGGTTCCGTGCTACCAATAACAATAGATATTATTATGAAGAGGGGAGTTACCTATGTTGAAAACGGTAGCGGCAAACTATACACTACTAGTACGTAAAGCACGTTAAAAAATGTTCCCTAATGCGCAGGACGAACGTGATTATATAGCTATTTTCCATATAAAGGAGAATTTACGCTGACGGCGATTGAGAGCGCTACTTCCAAGTAAATTTACAAGTATTTGACAAAAATAAGCATATTCCAGTAACTTACAAGTATTTTTACTCAAAATTAGGCCAATAGAATACACGTGCAATTAGAATTAACAGTCCAACGCACACGAACACTCTGGCGGTTCCGTTAGTGAGTATAATACAGAACTGACATCTACGAGGATAGTCCAATAGACTTATAGAAAGATTAAGAATATCATATAATACCACTTTACTATTGCATTCATAGATTTGTGGAAAAGAATTTTGACTACTGTGATGGCATAAACCTCGTAATATATGCACTGAGAAATCAGGAGATAAATAACCAACTATTTGAATTCTGTAAAGAAATTTATTCTAGATGAGCAACTTCTTCGCTTTACTACACTCACAGGCAGATTCGATTTACTCGAGTAATTGAGTAAGAGGGGTTAGAAAAGTTGATAACTATGCTTTTCAAATAAAACTTTGCATTATGGTATGGAGGAGTATATTTACCGAGCACTAGACTGGGAAGATCAACAGGGGTTAAATGTAATATAGTAAATATATGAAAATCATTCATCTTAGGTTCGACAGAATGATATAGTGTTGTACTTCAGGGCCTGCAAGATTAAAATCCCGAGTGAAAAGAGTTGAACATGAAATACTGAAATTAATCAAAAACTAGGTATTTGTTTGATAAGTTTATTAAATCCTTAGCAGCACAAAAAAAAGAATCAGAAATATGCAAAACACTTTGAAGAAAAAGTGGAGGTAAATATGTTATTAGGACAGATGAACTTCAAATTGGACGACATAATAGATTAAGATGAGTGAAATCTTGGATGGATGGTAAAATGTGTAATTTAAGGTTAGCGAGACCTATTTCTGATGGCAATGATGCCTCCTATTTCGTTGAAAAGTAAAAGTTATATTAAATGGTTTTTTTTGTGTTCTCTGTCATGACTATGAATGCGAAACATGGACACTAATATATAAACTTCTACTGTATGTAACTTAAGTTCTACAAGAGAAATCATGGTAATTGTTAATCTTAAAAATAATATTAATTATAATATTAATATTAATATTAATATATAATTTAATGATTAATGATTAATATTTAATATAATATTAATATAGATATTAATATTAATATAATATTAATATGTAATATATAATATTAATATTAATGTTATTATAATATTAATATTAATATTAATATTAATATTAATATTATATGTATTAATATTAATATTAATATTAATATTAAATAATTAAATATTAAATAATATTAATATTATATATTAATTTAATATTAATTATTAATATTAATATTATATATTAAATAATATTAAATTAATATTAAATTAATATAATAATTTCTGTGGTAAACCTCCGGTGTCAATTCTCGATGAACTTCCTTTTCCGCAGAGGCTATAAGCTGCATCCCTCTTGGACATCCAGTGACCTTTCTCTAGTACCATTAAGATGTCGCGTGCTTCTATAAAGAATTAGATTAAGCTGGCCTGCACTCAGTCAATAGCAACGATTGTTTAGCTGACGTGGCGTATTGGCAGCTGATGGCTTGTTCATGCTTTCCTTCTGCAATGACTAGTTCCTCTAATGGAGGCTGGGCCGGGTTGGTTGTTTACTACCACCTAATATTTCGAAGGTTTGGATGACATTATGTGAGGCTTGTCAGACCTCCAAAGGCCATCTGGTGCGCCAGTCAACTACAACGGTGTAATGCGTTCTTTTCTATATACCATATCGCAAATGCAGATTGGCCATCTCTTCCTTGCCGCAAAACGTGACGCTAATGATAGGGATTAGTGGCTGTGATTTGGTTCATAACAATTGATTGCCTTCACATCTATCCTACATTCCATACTCGGTACATTTGAGCAGCTAGCCCCTGTTTACCCTTGACTCGCTATTTACTATTGTGCTTTAGTGTTACCTTGCTCCTAGCTGACCGTACATAAGGGAGGACGGGCTATTGCGGACTCTTTCGAAACCTCTTTCGCACCTTGTTGGATCTTTGGTGACTTCAGCATTCGCCAACCACTAATGTGGGATGACTCAGTATAGTCACCAGCCAAAGTACGGATTGCTTATGGACGTTTTACAGAGCTTTTTCGTTAGGATGCGACAAACAGAGTTTACCAACTTGCGAAATCGTTTGATATTTCGATCCTCTTGTGTGACATCTCATATTATGCTCTCATTATCGATCATCTGGTAGATTTAGTGGGGACATTGTGTTCGCTTTACCTTTGTGTAGTGACCCATTATCATTACATAAACATCTTGCCCTGATTATCGCATAAACGTTCATAGGGCGACCAGCTGGCATATATGACTAGGGATAGAGTTGTGGTCCTCTTCCAGCATGCACATATGACCTTGCTGCCGGCCACTGAACGTCTTCACATTCCCCATAGGATGGCATTCCTCTAAATTTTTTTGGATTTATGTATAGTTTTGGAGGCGTATTAGGAAGAAACATAGCATAAGATACCCGTGTTCTTATGGCTCTTCC
>JABUQX010105643.1:0-5000 GCA_015478945.1 Trachelipus rathkii
ACGAGGAGAACAGATATGTATAGTAGGAGGTGTTCATAAATTCATATATTTTAATCTCTCAACTTTCTCAACATTGCATAATACAATGTTCTTTATCAAGAGTCCGAACTGGCAATTAAGATGTCCATCAA
This sequence comes from Trachelipus rathkii, assembly GCA_015478945.1. Lineage (NCBI taxonomy): Eukaryota > Metazoa > Arthropoda > Malacostraca > Isopoda > Trachelipodidae > Trachelipus > Trachelipus rathkii. The sequence goes on from JABUQX010105643.1 coordinate 132, forward strand.
ATAAAAGCATACAAGGCAAAACTGTAACACTATTATAAATCTCCAAACAGCAAATTGAAGATACCCATGGGACGCAGAAGGCGCTGGAAAGACTAGGAAAGAACACTTATGTCTTGGTATACAAAGGATAAGAATAGTTAATATTGAAGCATAATTACACGAAAACGTGGAATACAAAGTTATTATAGTGAAGTAATGTTTTTTGGTTTCCCGGTGTAGATCATATGGCTGACTGGCACGTTATATTTCGTAGCTTGCCGAACGTTAAGTCTTTGGTTAAATATATAACTTCGCAATGTAAGGAACAATTGTCGAGTTATTAAAATAAATTATCCTATATACTGGGTAGGGTAAATTGTCAGATGTTGCAATGGGCGGTTGGATTCAACACTCGCCATTATGACCTCAAAATCAAGGACCTGAGCCGATTCGAAGCTCCGCCAATTCCCCGTCCGGCTATATATGGCCAGAAGCACCCGCCTATTGGCCACACCACCCAACTATGCTTCTCCCTATCCCGGGCACAACGGACTACCACTCACATTATGGGCGGTCCATAATTATTGATGGATTCCTCCCTTGCTGTTCTCATCACATAAATATAAGATCTCGAGGGTAGAGCTATGGTATTCTAGCTCCTGCAAGTGTTTTCGTTAGGGGCGATCCAGTTACAGTTTGGCTCTACTAATAGGTTGGGTAGTTTTGACCGTACACTTATTCCTCGCATCATAATTTCCTTTTCAAGGACATTTTTCTCTCTCTCCCCTCGCCCCGCCTTCCTATCAGAACTGTGTGCGCACTGCTTTCAACGCACGTCACTCACTCCAAATAGCAATTCCTAACCCCCTCCCCCTCCCCTATAGTTTCGTTAGCGTCGGATTGTGAGCGAGCAGTAAATGTCCTCACAGTTCGTTAAGATGTATATAGGCCAGCCTCGCTCCCCTTCTTTTTCGTACTCGTTGTACCAAGATAAACGCCCATCGCTGTGATGAGATCGACAGATCAGTCTCACGCTACTATACCAGATCTAATTAGGTCGCGTATTGCTAAAGGATTTAAGATAAAGTCCTCTTGGATACGATTATCCTAATATTGTCCCAAACTAAATCTGTACTTTACGCAAAAGCGGTATAATTTAAAGAGACAGTTCGGCAAGGGAATAATAAAAGAATTCGTACATAGTCTGGCCGACACAATACATCACATGAGCCTCATGTACTAAAGTGAGGAAGTCTACGTGTCTACGACTGGTATCTAGGTAACTAAAGTGGTGTACCGCATAAAGTCTGATGACCCGTGGCTTTCTTTGCGATAACCCTCCGGCATGCTAACGAACATTGAAATTAGTCACGATATCTGAGACTATTGCATGCAAGTCTATATAGGTCGCCCAATCCCCAAAGCTGTCAAACCTTTTAGTCCAGTTATTGTTTTTATAAATCACACATGGAGCCAGCACCTCAAACGTTACAGCGGCCCTGGCACTGCTTTGGTGGGCGGGTCGCCCTAATTCGAGGGCATACCCTCTTATGCTCAAGTACGGATTAAGAAGCGGCCTTTTCAGTATGAAGGTCGAGGCAACTAGCCGGACACCATCTAGGTAATACTAGGTTCTCATAATATTAGTTGCGGTCCGATAGGATGATATAGATTGTTTCAAACCGTAGCGTTCGTTGACGGCAGCAAGCGATTTAGTGTTGAGTGGGGGGGGGCCGGACTGTAGGGAGGGCCAGTCTAACCATTCAAAAACGGGGCCGTTTTGGGAGGTAGTCGGCAACACACCTTTGCAGGCGTGCAGGGGGCCGGAAGTTTGTCCCCTCATTGATTTAAAAAAGGTGTCATCCGAAGTAGGGAGCAAATAGTAGGACGTAATGACCTTCCAAATATATCCATGATGTAACGTGGGCTCTGTTAGGAACCCCAATCGAACACGTGTAACTCCCTTGCGCACATTGTACGATTTCCTCCCGCAACACCATAACCCGGCCCGCCACCGTAGGATGTTTATCGGTGGGCATATTACCCAAAAAGGGCGAAATCGCTCGTTAAACGGACGGGGAGGTCGCCAGTAAGAAAGCCTCTGGACACGTCTGTCGGAGCTGCACCAGATTGAAGCGGGGGATTTTCGTCCGTTAAAGAGAACACTTCGAACGCATCCTCCTGCCGTGCCAATGTAGGGTGTTGGGCGAGCAAAAGCGCAACCTGGCTGTTACGATGGGCCCTCTAGCGGGTGGGGGGGCCCCGGGGCATACTCTCGCCTGGCAATTATAATATATATAATAATATATATAATATATATATATAATATATATAATATATATATATAGTATTATATAATATATATATATATATATATAATATATATATAAAATTATATATATATATATATATATATATATATATGAGTTTTATGTGAGTGTGTATGTATAAGGTTTTTGAGAAATCTTCTAGAAGAATTGATACAGATGGGGTGGATGTCATTTACATATAATGTTTCATGTTTCTTTTATAATTATTATTTTATTATTATTATTATTTTTTATTTTTATTATTATTATTATTATTATTATTATTATTATTATTATTATTATTATTATTATTTATTTATTATTTATTATTATTATTATTATTATTATTATTATTATTATTTATTATTATTATTATTTTATTTAGTATTATTAAATATCGAATTACGGCGGTTAATTTGTGTGAGTTGATTTGGCAATAACAAGGATTAGTTATTATTTATTTAATATTATTTTTAATCTTGGGATAGTTTGAAATAGAAAGAAAATTGTTTCTTTCTTGAGTAAAAAACAATGTTGTCGACTTGAATTTTTAAAAGCAATGGTAGACGTAATTCCCTGTTGTAGAAGGTTTACAATATAAATTCGAATTACGTCTCTTCACATTCCCATTATACAGACACGTACATGCGTGCGATACGCATACGCCTCGCACACACGCATATAAATATACATAAGGGCGCGATGTGTGTAATTATTTACAGTCTTAGTACAAACTTTCGGATTGAGAACAAAACCCAAAAAAAAAAAAAAAAAAAAAAAGAAAAAAAAAATTACTTCTCCGTCCTCCACCAATGGACGACTTGCAGGTGGCAACACGCACTGCCTTCAGTAGTTACAGAAAATAAAAAAAAAAAAAAGAAAAAAAGTATACTTGACAACACCAATCCCTTCTATTCTACCCTTTGGCTGCCGTACTTTCGTAATTGGGGAATGAACAAACGAATTCTCTTTCCCCTAATAGCTTTTAAATTTAGAAAACAACCCTGTAACGCCCCACCCCTCCCCCCCCACCCCCCCCACCCAGTTATCCAACTAATGAAGTCCAACTGAATTCCTCATAACGGCACCTTTGCTATATACAAAACTCACTGATACCTTAGCAGCCGCGAAAGGCCACAAGCTAAACTTGGACTCAGCTCACTCACATTTCAATCTTTACGTACAAAAAAAAATAACATTAAAAAAAAGGTTGAATTTTTAACCCTCAAATCGCATTATAATACATGAATTGTTTCAACGATACACACCAAAAAATAATTGAAAAAAAACGTGATTCCAGAAAAGGAAAATTTCAACACTATCTCCTCGAAAATGTACACAAGACTGCCCCACACTTTTTAAGACAATTTTTCGAACATTCAAGCCCCACCCTTTGGCATTTCCAAGATTCCCACCGGGCTTCTCTTTGGTCGGCATTGTAAACTGAGGCACGTCTCCTTGGTCGTTTGCCAATAAACTTTTTTTTGTATGGACCATGGACAACCTCTTTCTTTTAGGGAAACCCAATTAACGTCATGGGAAGACTCCTCCCACGGATATGCATTTCAAAAACCTTTTGGCCGACCCAAGTCCCATAGCGAAGATTTTTGGTCGTTTTGGGATTCTCTTTCGTTTTCCTTTCGTTCTCTGTCACTAATCAAACTCCTCTTGAGGTCATGGATATGCAGCCCCAAACCAAACTTTTCCTCGTTACGACTCCAATTTAGACATCTGGAGGCCATAACGAATTTTTTCGAGAGCTTTATTGGTCCATCCATAACATTCCGTCTTTTGCTGGTCGATTTTTCTAGCTCTAACGGCATCAATGCGTTAAGAATTTTTTCCAAGTTTCATAAGAACCCAAATAGTTCACAGACAAAAGGGGCGGTAGAATTTCAATTATATTTAAAAATCCAGCAAACAGGGAAATATGAAACTTTCAACCGCGGACGAAAAAAAAAAATTTAAGCAAAAAAAAAAAAGCGTATTTGCTTGTTGATGGCAGGTCTTCTTCAGGCATAGCAGCAGGTAATAGCTATCAATGGAAAGATCCCCCACCCAGCGCCTTTTTGTAACGGGGTTTTCTTTCCCATAACTTTTTTGATTATCTTGGTGAAAATCTCTCACCTTTTGTCGTTCAGCTTACATCAGCTAAATATCTTTGGCAATAGGCCAATATGACCTTATTTTGAAAGATGCCATTTTTATGCTCCATTTGCAAACCTAAACTCTTTTTGTAGTCTCTTAAAAGTTTTTTTTTTTTTTTTTACAATTTCTTTTTTTTGTGTTATCTGCCCTATAATTGTCTAAAAAGTTTTTCTCTACAAAAAGTCCTCCGAAATGAGATTCAAGATTTTTGGAAAATTGCTGTCTTTAATTAATGCTCTTATTTGTGGGCCGTTGAAAATTCCCGTCTTGATTTTTTCATAATTTAAACTTAGTAATTTTGAAATTAAGGATTTTAAACTCTTGCCGTTTGTATCAAAAGCTCTTAATGTTGCATGAGGCCTATTTTGATTTTTTTTGTCGTAACTATGATTTTATCCCTGCTTATTAAAGGTGGATTAATTACAATTTTTTC
>JABUQX010105643.1:17500-27149 GCA_015478945.1 Trachelipus rathkii
CTATTATCCTATCTAAAACAAAAATTAAAGTAACATTCTCTTTCCTGAGCAGCATGCGTGCTCTTACAATTATGCATTTTTTTTATGTTTAAATTATATTTCCCTAGAACTCCCTCCCTCTAAACAAAGTAAAATATTTTCTTTCCTTGTTCGAGCATCTCAAAACAGAGTTGCCTTTCCTCGTTTCTGGGTACGCTAAACATACTTAGTAAGTCCTTTCGTGTAAGTAATGAAGGTTGCATTGACCCTACTCCTTTGATTGCCTTACCAGTAGCTTGCTGCTTAACCTCATGATTTTCCCACAAAAATATGGATATTTTACTTCGACAACTCCACAAAATTCTGTCTTCGCCTTGAAAGAAAAATGAGTCCTAATGTTTGTCGGTCTTTGTGACTCATAGGAGCTGTGTCTTATGAGTCACGAACATTGGAAAAAAATCCATTAAAAATTGGTTTCAAAATATTACCGCTTCTTTTTTTCTTTCCATTTGAGTTTTGTATCAGGTAAATTTTTTCCGACCCGTGTTGTTAACGACTTTGTTTTTTGACAATATAGCTGCTTTATTAGGAATCACTATTTAAAATACATTTTATACATTATTATTATTATTCTTTTGTTATATTATTTATTATTCATTATTAATTATTATTAATTATTATTATTATTATTATTATTATTATTATTATTATTATTATTATTATTATTATTATTATTATTAATTAACTAACAAAAAACTAATAGCTTTATACACTTATTATTTTTCAAAACTTCTTTTCTTTTTTTTATTCGAATTTTTCCTGTTTTGTGTGAAGGGAAATTGACGGGGAATTTGACCTAGGTCATGAAGAAGATTCCTGTGTGTTGGACATCGTTTCTTCGCTGCGTTGCTTGCTTGGGGGTGAAAGTGGAGGACTTGGAGGATTCCACCCTCCCTTTCTGAAGTTGCCTGGTGATTTTTTTGGGGAGTTTGGAAGAAGTTTTGAAGCATTTTCCTCTTATTTTACTAATCTACTTCATCAACATCATTCACCCATCATTTACTTCATTTACATCCTTTACTCATCTATTTCATTCACTTCATTTATTCATTACTTATTTATCATCTACTCTACTCATTTACTAACCATATTATTGTCCACTAAGTGGGAAAGAAGGTGGATGATACAATTTATCTTCTTAAAGATAAATTAGGTGAGAAGGTGTGCTATCATTACTTAAATTTATATAATTTATTTAAACTACGTTTATTTATAAATTAATTAATAAATAAAAAATTGAGAATAAATAAAATACACTTACCTTAAATTATTTTGTCTAACACTTTAGGCATTTCCACAGTTTTATTTCATTTTCAATAATAAATATACTAATGGTGATTTATTATTTTTTTTGTTTCATAGTAATATTATTTTGTTTAAAAATTGTGATTAAAGTTTATTGATTAAGGGAAAGTGGTGAGCATAAAAAGCCTCACACCTCCACACGTGCCATTTCCTATTTTGGCTTTTTGGGAAGGACTCTTGACACAATCCAAATTGCCCCGCTTTGGGGCTCTAAAGGGACCGTACCCCTTTGGCTCCAAGCACACTATGGCATGAATTTATATAAGGCTCTTGATAATATATCATAACATTGTTTAATTACATGTACATATAAAGGCAAGATCCAAAATATTAAGCCATACAATCTTCCAGGGAAGTTTAAAGCCCCAATATTCTAAAATCACAAATGGTGTCAGCCTGTAACAACAATATTTCTTTCGGCTGTCTCCCCTCTGCGCAGAAATAAATTACATTTATGGTTTGGAGGACCTCCGCTTCATCCACGATACGGGCAACCTGCAACGTAAATCGCTTGACAGAGGCACAGAATGGGCCGCCGCTTTCCGTAGCTGTTCTCTAGTTACGCTCCTGGATGCCATTGAACAAAGTGGTCGCCCATCCATAAACTGATTATTATCCTGCTCTCAAACGATAAGGCTTCAGGTCTTACTGGCAGGAGTGCTGGGTTGAGTGATCAGCGAGGGCACAATATAGTTCCGAAACATTGTAAATGGTCTTCCTGTCACCACGAGACGAAATATGCTTGTACTTAGGTGAATACTTGCATAGCCTCTGCATATTTCCATACAATAACATTATTCACAGTCACTAACTGTTACGTGTATCCTCTCCTCTCCATCTGGCAAATTTTGTCCGACGGCATACCCGCGCAAAATCAGCCGCAATATGCTCCATTGATACCGATGCCTCAACTGTATGCATTTCCCGTCGCAAAACCTGGCATTCCGGCTCTCTGCTAGTCCACAGCACCTTCTAAAAAGTTATCCCATATCTTGTCTGAATCCTCCACTTTAATAGTAGTAACTATTTTTTCTTACCTTCAAGAACAATATTTTTCTTTTATTATAATATATATTTTGTAATGTAATTATTAAGGACATATAATATAAAAGACCATACTAAACCTAAATTACAATATACAAATACTAAGCTTGCACTGATAATTCTATTATAATAGCCTATAGGCTTTGGCAATATGGTAAACTTTGGCTTTAATTTGCTGTGTCCAACTATTGCCAATCTTCAGCCTAAACACTTCAATATTTAATATATGGTATATGCTGTGTTCTAATCCATAGATTAACATATGAATTTCAAAAGTTCTAAATACTCAGCTAGCTATTATTAGGCTATATAATTATTTAAGTATGTTTTAATACCTCTCTTAGCTCTCCTAGGCCGTTTGTTGTTTACTGTACTTTTCTTCTATTATTCATAATATAAAGAGATATCACTAGTCTCACTTCATTAATTAAGGCATTGTAATCTATATAGTATATATATATATATATTAATATATATATTATATATAATAATATATACTATTATATTATATTCTATATAATATATATATATAATATATATATTATATAATATATATATATATATTATTATATATATATATAGTATATATATATATATATATTATATATATTCATTAATAAATTATATATATATATATATATATATATATATATATAATTAGGCATATATACGAGCACACACACACACATTTTCGTGGGGTGTGAGGCTACAGTAACAAAAATCGTTTCTTCTATAATTAATTTGATATATTAATATATTAATTAATTAATTTATTATAAATATCTATCTATATAATATATATTTATATATATTATCTTAAATGTATTTAACTAGATATTTTATTCATTTATTATATATTTGTATTAATAATTTCATAATATTATATTTCTACCATGCTACCTAATAGTATATATATATATATATTGATATATAATAATAATATATGAATGGTAATAAAAATATTATAAATTTTTATAGAATAAATATAACTGGTGATAAATTATAAAATTTATATAAATTTACTAACATCATCTTTACCTAATTGTTAACTTTATTCGTAATAGAGTACATGGAGTAGTGAGCTAAAGATCCAGAGAAATAACATCTTCAGTTTTTTATGTATTTCATATTTCGATGTATGTAGAGGAGGGCCAATCCAGTAAGTCTTCATCTCCAATAGTATTTATTTCTCAAGTAGGTTTTCTTTCAGAAGTCTTAATTTTGAAAAAGCTCTCTCAGAGCGACGAATATTATTAATATAATATAAATACTTACTCATTATTAAACTTCCGGCAATAGCATAGGAATATCAGACCAACAAGATTAAGAAAATGTCACAACATTAATACATAAGAAAATTTAATGCATAAGTTAATAAGCCCCCCCTAGACTCAGATCAACTGTATATATTATATATATATTATATATATAATATATATATATATATATTTTATATAAAATATATAATATAATATATATATTTAAATATTTAAATATATATTAATCTTATTTACATATTTTAATATATATATATATATATATATTTAATTAATAATATATATTATATATATATATATAATTATTATTATAATATTAATATTAATATATTATTATATTTATATTAATATATATGAGATGTGTGTGTGCTTGCGCGCCCTTGTTTGCTTATGTATATGTATATGTATATATATATTTATAAATGCATTTAAGTATTTAAGCGTTAATATCACGTTTCTATAGAACAGCTCAATTAAGTAATAATAAAGATTTCTGTATGAATTGAATTTCAATTAAAAGAAAAAAAAACATTATAAGAAGAATTTTTTTATTATTTTTGTTTTTTTATTACTTGAACTCATTTTCCTTTGAACTAGAAGAGTAGATTTATAAAATATAATATTAATGAATTTAGATATTTAAGGTGATATGTAGAATTTATTATAAGAACTTTATTAATTTTATATTATGCAGTTATATAAATATATAAGGGTAGGGAGATAAGGGTAACTAGACAAAATGTATAATATATTATCTTAATTTTATATTATTAGTGAAATTATAATTACTCAAGTTTGACTGTATTTTAGTATAATATGTGGAATTTAGTGATGAGCGGGATGTGGATGCGACTAGAGGATATTAAATAAAAGGTTTCAATAATAGTCTACCATGGAAGTTTAATTAGAATGGAAAATGTTTTAAAAGTTCTCACGATGTTGTTATAGAAATGATCGAATGGAATTTGTAGTAGTAGATGGGGCGGTTGTAACAATAGTGACAGTAGATAGTTACCTATAGCATTATATAAAATCATAATTTGAATAAGTGAATATTTGAAAGTATTTACTTCCATATTAGATCTACTCAATAACGTATACTTTTCAAGAGAAGATTTTAAAAGTCAGTATTTGATGTTGTAATGTGAAAGTATCATAATTAGATATAAAAAAACAATCAAATTTTGAAATTAATAAAAAGTTTATTTTTTTTATTCGTCTTGGAAGTACCTTATTTATTAGTGAATATTGAAATATTGTCCTTATTTTATTGAAATAGAGAATAATGTCAAGTATAACTAAACTAAATAGTTTTATATAAGATACCTATATACTGCGAGTTATCTTTGATTAATTTTTGAAGGTATCTATAATCTTGTGAAGTACTTAGAATCTAAACAAATTGAAAGTACCTATACTAATAGAGAGTATTTTCAAACGATAATTACGAACGTATAATTATAAAGTACTCTACTATACTTGACTAATAGTTGAAAGTACTACTAAACTTTGTAGTTAATGTTTTAGAAAGGCATGTGTACCTTCTTGTCGACATGGATTGTTTGATGCACAATATCATCTCCCTTTTATATTAGAAATTACACTCTAGATTTATTGTTTTTCTTTTGTTCTTTAAATATTTATTCATGTAAAGATATTATTATATTATATTATAACTATATATATGATAATACCAATTATTATATTATTATTATTATATATTACTATAATTATTATTATTATTATTTATAATATAATTATTTATTATTAATAATTATTAATTATTATTATTATTATTATTATTTATATTATTTATTAATTATTATTATTAATTTATTATATTGATTATATTATATTTATATTTATTATAATTATAATGAGTCATTAGTTAATGAGTCATTTTTTTCATAGAAAGCGATTGGAAATTATTATGTATATTTATTATTTTATATTATTATTATTTATTATTATTAAATTTAATTATTATTATTTATAATTTTAATATTAATATTATTCATTTATTTATTTATTTATATTAATTAATATATTAATTATTATTAAACTGTACCTGATTCACCTTTTAATACATATTTGTGAATACATTAACATAAAAAGATAACTTTTAGATATTATATATTATTTGTGTTGTTAATTTAATTTATGTTTTTTGTTTTTTTTGTTATTTTTCTATTTCTTGAAGCAATATTTTAATTATTTTCCAGACAATGTCCATATGTTGGATCTATGGGGGTGTGGGGGCTTGGGGTGCTTTATTTATATAGATAATTAATTATTCCATTAATGATCATATAATTGTGGTCAATAATTTGTGAGGTGATTATTATTATTTTTTTATCTATATATTTTTTTTTCAATGGTATTATAAATAAGATTATCTTATTAAGATACATACCAATAAATATTATTATACGCTAAAAATATGCTTTTCATTAGATTGCTCGCATAAGGGTATTTATATTTATTATTCGATAATGTTTGTGTGGTGTTGGAATCTCTTATAGTACCTATTACTAGTATGCTTTTTATTGTTGATTATTTTATCATTTAATTCTTTTAGATTTCTTTTGATCTTTTATTCAGATTCTATTATTTAAGATGAGTAGAATAGAGAGAGTGATAAGAGGTTTGAGAAAAACACTTGAGATCAAAAGAATAATTGAGAGTTATTTAGATGAAAGAGCTTAACATATTTAGATAGTGAAGAGTAAGTGAGATATATATAGTAATATCTAATAAATACTTATTAGAATAAAATATACTTGTAATTACACTTAATATTTAACCTCTTGCCAGTATATTAATATGTATATACTCAGTATAAATATATTTCTATTTCTATTGTAAACCTTATATTATAATATTATTATTACTATATATATATATATTTTATTAATATAATTTATATATCTTATTATATTAAATATATAATATAAATATATAACTATAATATATATATTAAGAGTATATAAGATTTCACATATAAATATATAAATATAGACTTAATAGAATGTGTTAACACATATTTGGTCATAGGAGTGTGGGTTTTCTATCTCTGGATAAAAAGCTTGATTCCTGAAGATTAAACAATTTTGAAACGAACCAGAGTCATAGACGAAGCCTTGTAAACAATAAAATACAAATCGTTGAAAATAAGATTTTTTAAAAAAATATTATTGTTTATTAATATTAATTTATATTAATTATTATAATAATATATTAAATATATATATATTATAATATAGTATATATTATAATATATATATTATATATAATAATATATATATATATATATATATTAATTACTTAATATATATTATATATATACTATATTATTATATATATATATATATATTATATAAAAATAATATATATGTAATATATTATATAATATATATATAATAGTATATATATATAATATAATAGGTATATATATTATATAAAACTTTCATTTTCTTGCTTTCTTTACTTCTACCTTTTTTTTCCCCAAGATTGGGAGTAAGGAGAGCTATGCTACAAGCATCGGAAAAGATAAGCAGTAGGATAGAGTATGATACTAGAATGTGGAAATCAATAAAAATAATGAATAAGAAATCTAGCCTTACGGCCCCTCTGTACCATTAATAATTAGTAGGAAACTTCGTCTATACATAGACAGAAAATCCATCCAGCTAAGAGCTTCAATGGGTAACCGCTGACGACCTTTACACTAGGTAATCGGTCCTCATGTAAGGTGATTCTTCCTCTATAAGCCAGAGAGTGGGCCACATACCATGACACCATACGCACTCCAGCTTCTCATACTTCACTATTACATTGAACGTTTAATTATCTCGCCTCTGCCAAACTCCAATTTCTCTCTTCAGACATTCGTTCAGCGTGACTTCAATCCTAATTTCTCTTTCGGTCTCAAGTCCGGTTCGGTTCCCACACAAACTCTGCCCACTTACTAATTATATATATCCGCTTTAAACCAACCGATACTTAATCAAATTTCATACCGTTTCCACTGACCAAACGCATCGTCACCTATCATTTCATTTATTCTCTCATTTACCTACTTTCTTCACTCCACACAACACTATCTAATCGTTCATTATCCTCATTTTATTAATTCTTTCTCACACCTATCACGCCCCTAAGGATTGTCCATGTCTGGAACAATTGTAATCACTTTAGATCTATACTTCACTCATTTCAAGAACATAGTCTGTACTATCATATCATAACCATGTATGATCTAGCGCACTTCAGACTATAGTCCCCTTTACTTCAACTCAACGATTTTAATATGCACCTATAGACCTTACCTGCTATTCACAACTTTCCAACTACTCAACTAACTCTGACATCATTCCGTTCTTCTCATACACACTACTCTAAATATTAAATCAGACCTTGCTCCAGCTGTTCACCTATACTACATAAGCTTCGAGCACTGAAGGAATTGTCCTCACTCACAACCATAACCTTACATCTTATCTACGTTAACTTTAAAACCCCTCCCTTCTTTTATACAACCTGCCAAATCTCTCTACCAATCCTCTCAAACTCTTCTTCAGTTATCGGCTATCACACAGAAACCAAATCTCGCATATAATAGGTAGTTAGGGTCACCTCCAACTCATCTCCATTCTCCACATTCTCCATTCTAACCATTTCCTGCCATCCCATCCTCGAATTCTTTCATAACCCCATCCATATAATACAAATTGAATAACCAAGGGACATAACAACCCTGTCTAACTCCACTATTAATCCTAAAACCATAATCACCTTTTTGACACCATTTTTATTCTTAACAACAACTGATATATAATATATACATATAATATTATATATATATATATATAATATAGACGTCTCTATTACACATATACTTCCTATATACTATTTATGCATTCCATTCAGTAAAGTCATACCACCAATACACACCATATATTACAATACCTGCCATAAATGCTTTTATACTCCACTTAATTTATAATCATCAATCTATACGCCTGTTTTGCTAACTCCATAAACTAATTATAATATTATTCTTCTTCTCCTCTAATATATCTCATATCATTTGTTTCATAAATGTTATATATTATATATATATATAGATGGAATTACTGGATATTTAAACAAAGAGACATGAAAATTGAGTGATTGAACAAAGGATGACTCCTTTACATTCCTAATAACATTAAACTTTGAATAGAAAGTGAAGCTGCATTCTCTCTCTTTCTCTCTCTCTCTCTCTCTCTCTCTCTCGGTCTCTCTCTTCTCTCTCTCTCGTCTCCTCTCTCCTCTCTCTCTCCTCCTCTCCTCTCCTCTCTCATCTCTCGCTCTCGTCCTTCTTTTCCATTTTCCCATTCCTCTTTACATTTACTCCATTTGGTTTTTTTTTCAATTCTATACTATATATCTATCTTATCTATCCTATCTATCTATCTATCTACATCTATCTATCATCTATCTATCTATCTATCTATCTATCTATCAGTCCTATCTATCTATCTATATCTCTCTCTCCTCTCTCTTCTCTCTTCAAATCCTACCCTCTCGTGTCCTCTCTCTCCTCTCTCTCATCTCTCGTCTCTCTTCTCTCCCGAATAGTGTCTCTCTCTCTTCTCCATGCTGTCATTTTTTTACTTCGCTTCATTTTGTTTTTCTTATATCCTATCTATCCTATCTATCTATCTATCTATCTATCTTCCTATCTATCTATCTATCTATCTATCTATCTATTCTATCTAATTCTATCTAACAACACTCTCTCTCCCTTCTCTCCTCTCTCTCTCTTCTCTCCTCTCTTCCCCTCTCCTCTCTCTCCTCTCCAGGTCTCTGTCTCTCCTCTCTCGCCTTCTCGTCTCCTTCTCAGTCGCATCTCTCTATCTCTTCTCTGCTCTCGTCTCTCGTCGTCTCTCCTCTCTTCTCTCTCTCTCTCCTCTCCTCCGTCTCTCTCTTCTCTCTCTACT
>JABUQX010105644.1:7500-12500 GCA_015478945.1 Trachelipus rathkii
AAATCACACTCACTCACCTATATAATATACAAGGCCGTAGCCAGGGGAGTGATTCAGGGGGTCTAAATCCCAGCCGAAATTATTTATACTATAAAAAATTTTAATGGCTAGATTCTTTTAATTTTAATTTATTAGAACTATTGAAAAAATAAAGCAAATTAAGAGTTTATATTAATAGAAATGCGTGAAACTTATTTGTTTGTGGTTCGTGAATATTTCATAAGGGGAGGGTCTAATTTTTGCTTCGCTGAGCCCAATTTTCACCCCCCATGCGGACACACGGGCGCCGCCGCGACCATATAAACACAACAAGCGACCTTAAATGTATTTGGTCGCTTGTGCTCAGTTGTTTTGGTATTTTCACTTGAAAATTCCATTTTGACATTTGTCGAAATTCTCCTAAATTATTTTTCGAAATGACTAAACTTGAAAATGCTAGACATTCAAGACAAAGTAGTATGGGGAATTTGCATTTCGATCTCACATCTGAGATTTATCGATTAAAACCTGTT
This sequence comes from Trachelipus rathkii, assembly GCA_015478945.1. Lineage (NCBI taxonomy): Eukaryota > Metazoa > Arthropoda > Malacostraca > Isopoda > Trachelipodidae > Trachelipus > Trachelipus rathkii. The sequence continues at coordinate 8,013 of JABUQX010105644.1, forward strand.
TAAATTTGAATGAAAATGAATATTTTTCTGCTTCATCCGATCAGCACACCAGATTTAAACAGGAGGCACATTTGCCTAGATAATTTCTTTGTATATGCAGAAGTTTTGGATTTGTTCTTAGCAAAATTTTTGAAATTTGTTGTACTTCTTTTGAGCATACAAAAAAAAAAAAAAAATTATCTAATTAAAAGATGTATCTTGCCCAATATACGTTTTGGAAAATTTGATGTTGATCGATGAGTAGAAAATTAAATCAATATTTCCTTCAAAATTTAATCGCCGAAAAATGAAATATTGATATAAATTTTTTTCCTCATCCAATCAACATCAAATTTTCAGGGCTTGTATAATTGGGCGAGATACTTTTTTACTTAAATAAATTTTTTGTATACTAAGAAAATTTTTTACAATTTCCAACAATTTTTTTTTGAAAATTTGTTCTAAAAATCCCAAACTCCTGCATATACAAAGAAATATTTATAAGAAATGTGCATCTCCAGATTACAAATGTCCTGAAAATATCATGCGGATCGGATTAACAGAAAAAAAAATATTCCAATTTTTCAATTTCAAAACCCAAAAATAGAAGGTGTTGAAAATCGACCAATGCTCAGATATGGGGTCAAATATCAAAATTCCCCTGCTACACTTTTTAGATAATAGTCAATCTTTTATTTTCTAAAGTTTAAAGTCAGCCTTGAAAATAGTTTTAAGAGCTCGACAAATGTCAAAAACCTAGATTTTCAAAATTGAAAATACCAAAACAATACTTACTAATATACAGAAAAACCGCTGGTGAACAATGACGCTAGAGTCAAAAAAGCTACAGTTTGTGTTTATATGGTCAAAATCGACTGAAAATTTCAAATTTTATGTCCATTTTAAGGGGGGGTGAAAATTGGGCTTAGCGTAAAGCAAAAATAGGCGCCACCCCTTTTAAGTTTAGTGGCTGTTGAAAACACAAGCAGAGAATTTCTATTAAAGGCAAATACTAAGAAGGTTAAAATAAATGATGACTTTCTGATTGAACAACGATATGATGGCACAACAACAATGAAGAGAAGTTTGAGGTGTTCAAGCTGTCGAAAATATCCAGCGGCATTCTATGGTCATTGTTGTTGACATTCATGTTGGGTACTACACATTACAGACTTTATTGTCACAGTTAAAACAACTGGGTACTATTTGAGGTCATCAAGGTAAACAATTATTTTTAATAGCAAAAACAGAAAAGATATTTCTTGTGGCAAAATAAAAAAAACTAACACGAATTCGCAAAACAAGGTATAGGACAATGTTATATGATGGATTGTTATAATTAAGAAAAGTTTTTTAAAACAATTGTTGATTAGGCGAACTTGAGATTAATCAAGAATATGAACTTTCTTCAAAAAAGTCAATACTCTTGAAGTCTGAAATCACAAGTGAATTAGAAATAAATTTAATTATGACTTCAAATTTATTCTAGCTCACTCTTCCATTTTGTACAACATTGAAGTCTTCATCATTATTGACAGAAACTACTCTTAATCCTATTGAAAATGTGATGCTTTTCTGAAAGGTTTTCGTACCAACAATGATGAAAATTTACAAATATTTTAGAAGCTTCAACAGAACTTCTGCTTTCTGTTAATAAAGTATTGAGAATGTCAAGTGTCAGAATCATTGCAAAATGAAAAAGACGTAAAGCAATTTGGCAATCCATTTTCTTGATAATTTTTCACACAAGTTAGAGAGTAAGAACGTCAGCCATAGATCCATACTTACCAATCTTAGTAAAGTCCTTCCATGGATATCTATTAAAAGAAGGATACTTTCTCTACTTTGAAAATGATCATAACATGCTTTTTGAATTCTACAGGAGAGGAAAGACTAACAGAACTAGCTTTAATGAGTGTTTTTTTAAGCTACATCAATATAAACATATTATATATATGATATACATATATTATTGTTATTATTATTATAAGAGTTATATTATTATATTACATATTACATATATATACATAGATATAAATATTATTATTATTATTATTAATATTATTATTACATATATTGAAAAATAAATTACATTACATATATATATACGTATATATAAGAGGATTATATATATATAATATATAAATATATATATATATATATATATATATATATATATATATATATATATATATATATATATATATATATATATATATATATATTAAATTTTTATATATATTTATAAAGCTATATATATATAGATATATTTATATCCCTGTATGATCATGGAGCTCCATCACCATGATAATTGGCTGGTTTCATTGTTGTGGTGCCGTGACTTAATTCGACCGAACAGGTGCTAGCCGGCGGTGGATTGCTGTGGCTCAAGACGCGTTTGTTATGCCTCGGAACAGGACGGATCTTTTCGGTTGTTGACAAAGCATGAAAATGTACTACAAACTCGACTACACAGGGATATGTTTCGCATAGGAACTATTAATGCTAGTACAATGGAAGGAAAGGAGAAGGAGGTTGTGGGTATGATGGAGGAGAGGACACTGAGCTTGGTGTCTGCGAGACGAGGATGAAGGGTGAGGGGAGGAGGAGAATAGATGATGATTACCAACTGATATACAAGGAAAGAGATGAGGAGAAGAAGTACGGGGTGGCATTGGTCCTGACCCCGGATTTGGCAGACAGAGTGGAGGACATCGTCTTTAAAAATGATAGAATAATTGCAATAGCACTGAGGCTGAAAAGGAGACGTGTTGGCATAATACAGGTCTATGCACCACACCAATGAAGACCACAGGAAGAAAAGAATGTTTTTTATGAGCAGTTGTAAAATGTGTATGACGGAATGAATACTGAATTGAAAATTGTCATGGGGGACTTGAATACGCACATAGGAAGGAAGAAAATAGGTACCGAGATAGCAGTGGGGGCGTTTGGAATAGGAGAAGGAAATGCAGAGGAGGAGAGTTTGTTGTATTTTGCGGTAAGCAAGAGGTTGGCAGTGATGAATACATACTTTATGCATAGGGACTCGCATAAATGGACAGGTGGAATATTATTGTTGATGATTACACGGATAAGTCAATGATTGACCTTATACTAATTATCAACAGGAAGGTGGTAAGATACGTGAAAGATATACCATCAGTGTCGCTGAATTCGGACCATCGTTTGGTGGTAGGGATATTAAATCTAAAATCCCCATTGCCAGCGAAAATGGTAACGAGAGAGCGGATAGCAGTGGAGAGATTAAAGGAGAATGAAGTAAAAAGGGCTTTTGCAGAAAGAGTCCGTGAAATTATACCAGAGAAAGAAGAGAATCTTGTAGATGTAGAAGGAGAGTGGGAGTATTTTAAAGAAAAAATGATAACATGTGCGAAAGATACGCTGGGTGTAAAAAGAACGGGTGCCAGAAAGAAAAAGACTGTGTGGTGGACAGATGAAGTTGCACGTGCAGCAAAGGAGAAAAACAAAAAGTTTAGAGCATGGATGAAAAGAAGATACCCTGAGACAAGAGCGGAATATGTGGTAAATAGAAATGAGGCTGAGACCATAAAAAGGAGAGTGATGGAGCAAGCGTGGGAGGGGATCGGTGAACAACTGGGACAGGATATGGGTGGAACTAAGAAATTAATATATAACATGGCAAAAAACCTACGAGGACAGGAGTCTACTGTTGCACACTCAGTAAAGGATAAGGAGGGTAGGTTGAGAGTGGACCCTGATGAGATCAGTGATAGGTGGGGAGAGTACTTTTCAGAGTTATATAATCAGGAGGAAGGAGAAGAGAACCTTCCGGATCGCAGAGAGGAACAGCTCCGAATAAATATGGATGAGGGTGTGATAACAATGGAAGAGTTGGAGATGGCAATGGAGAATATGAAAAATGGGAAGAGCCCAGGATGTGATGAGCTGCCGGTGGAGACAATGCGATGCGAGGTCATGCGATGGATGTTAAAGATGTTTAATGATTTCTGAAGAGTGGATAGAGTACCTGCGGAGTGGGGCAAGGCGATAGTATGCCCAGTGTTCAAAAAGGGAGATAGGGGTGACTGTTCCAACTATAGGGGCATATCGTTGCTGACGCATGCCATGAAGTTATATGAAAGGATATTGGAGAAAAGGCTCAGGACGGGAGTCGAGAACAAGCTGAATGAAGCACAGTATGGATTCAGGACCGGACGAGGAACAGCGAATCTGATATTTTCTCAGAAGATGGTGATAGAGAAGAGCTGGGAGTGGGATAAGGAAATGTATGTGGCTTTTGTGGATTTAGAGAAGGCATTTGATAATGTACCTAGGGTAAAACTTTGGGAGACATTCGAGGATTGCTACTATCAGATAGAACCCAAGTTTATTAGAGTGATAAGGGGACTTTACACAGTAAGCGAAAGTGCCGTTAGGACAGCGTATGGGATAGGACAGTGGTTTGGAGTGAAGACAGGTGTTAGACTTGGAGGAGTGTTGTCAGTCATCGTTGTTGTTTATCCT
>JABUQX010105644.1:22500-25000 GCA_015478945.1 Trachelipus rathkii
GTTTTGTACCGATTTGTTACATTCGATCTTCAAATTTGGAAAGTTTTCAGATGTTCTAAGAAAAAGGCTGCTTAAGATTTGATTTTTAATAAATGTCAATGGAGATTTTGTATTTTGTTCCAATGCCGAAATAAAGTATTGCACTATACATGAAAAAAGATGGCATTAGCATGATAAATATTCACTTATTTCCTTTGCAACGATAGACTTGATTCATTTAATTTTGTAAAAATATTTGCTAAATATGAAATTCTTTATCTGTTAGAAATTTATGAGTATTAAAATGTGCCAAATTAAACATTCTTTTAAGAATATTACCTCAAGATAGACATTCCACTTCTGTATGTAAAAGAAGAATGTCAAGAAGACCATCCATATCTTCACATCAGACCTTAGCAATTCATAGTGGTAATGGAAGCAATTGAAAAAATTGATAAACTTCACAGCAACGCCTAAACTGTCTTTAAAGTAGTTTAAATCCTGTTTGTAACATTACAAAATATGTTCCAAAGAATTGGCGGGACATTTGACAAAAATATCACAATAATTTTCAAAGCCAAAAAGAAAAAAAAAAAGAAAATTTCCAAAACATTTCTTCAAAATTTTATTTCTCCAAAAATATTGTTGCAATTTCTGCCACATTTTATGGATTCGTGTTATAGTGCTAGTCCCATTTTTTATCATTGCATTTCCTCCATTATTGCATACCGCAACTTTCATTCAAGTAAACTTTCATATTTAGTACATTGTGCATTATTTTGAAAACGTAGGATATAATATTTTTATAATATATATTATATATATATAATATATATATATATATAGTATATATAATATATAAATATATATATATATATATATATATATATATTATTTATATATATATATATATATATATAGTATTATATATAATAATATATATATACTTTTCCGATATATGGCAGTTTTCAAAAACATATCTCTCTATGTCAGTCAGAAGATAACAATGAGACCACTCGATTGGCAAATCCCAAGAGACGGTAACAAAAACATTGAAGCGTATTTGTTTTTATATAATAATTTAAATTATTACTACGTACTCACGAGTAGGGAACGCGGGGGGACGTAGCCCACGTAGACATAGGGTGTTCTGCTATGCATTAATATACCCAAAGTTAATATACCAATTTAGTATATTTAATAATTTTATATATTTTCTCTATACGTCGCCAGCATTCAACTTGGTTAAAAAGTTCTTTCGCACGAAACGATTAATAATTGCACAATTTAATGTAGAGATTGATAATGAGCGAGAAGGATGTATTAATTTTCTCTCTTCACTCTTTCAATTTTTTTTTTTTTTATTTTTTCATTTTATTGCATATATTTTAGGATTGTTAAGTATGTTTCCAACATGAAGGTTTAATATTTAATAAAAATCCATATTTTCTCAATGGCCCATATATATATATATATATATATACTATATATATATATTATATATATATATATATATATAATTATATATATATATATATATATATATTATATATATAGTATATATATATATATACTGGAGTTTAATCAGAAAGTTGAGATGAAGAGTTTCTGTTCTCTACTGTGCGCATATTTGAGTAGTGAAACGTCCAAATATATGTTTTTGGGGCAAGGGGAAGCCAGCTATCTTTTCAGATCAGTCAAATACCTGTATTTTTTGTCAGAAGACAGCAGAAACCACAAAGGTACTCTTTTAGGCGATAGAAAAACAGAGTTATGAGAAATTAGAAGCGGTTATTAAAGCAGTCTGACCAAAACTCTTATTGGGGGTGTTCGCAACTTAATGAATCTTTGCAACATAGTTATGAAAAATCTACGCCTTATATAAACACTTGTTTGAGGTGGAAAAATTCTTTTGTAGGGAGGTAGGGTAAATCTGAATAATTACAATAGAGAGGGACTACCATATATGTAAACGAGTGAAGAAGTTGTGGTTGCAGTTCAGAGTGTTTATTAATTTTAAAGTTCCAAAGGTTGGGTCTTCACATGGTTCCTAATTTATACGGTTTTAAATGAACATCCAGGTTTAAGCAAGCTGTTTGATCTATGGGTGCCAAAAGTGCTGCGGGTGATGAAACCTGGATACATCAATTAGATCCAGAAATTAAAATTCAGTTGATGCAGTGGATTCCAAGTGACTCTTCGGGGCATATCAAAATCAAGGTAGAGAAGACTGCAACGAAGGTCATAGTGACAGTGTTTTGGGATGCCAGTTGAGAAATCATGATTGACTTTTTATTGGGACAACGGACGAATTTAACAGAGCTCTGCCTTCGACTAATTCTGCAAATATTTTGAAGGTATAAAGGTTGTACATATCAAGACAGCAGATGTTGATTCCTGGTGATCATCGTTCATCAGGCGACACGACAATGTAACAAACAGAATGCACTTGTTCACTGTCTTTTAGCACCTAACTGAAAGACTTTCATGACTGAACAAAGGTATTACAAAACTTGGTAGA
>JABUQX010105645.1:0-2500 GCA_015478945.1 Trachelipus rathkii
GTAGCCTTAAGGAAATAAACTTGTAAAACAATCGAACATTTCTCAATCAACCTTAAAGAAGCGGTCCTAAGCACCCAGCTTCAATATATATATATATATATATATATATATATATATATATATATATATATATATATATATATATATATGATATATATATATATATATATATATATATATATATATAATATAGATCTTAAATAAAGAACATAAGTGGGAAGGTAAAGAATTACTGCCTTCTCCGGGATTGAACCACCGCGTGTTGCGAAATGAGGACAATATGCTCGATGCTTTACGACTGAGCTTGAACTCAACTTTTTTGGGTTGAGGGATAGCTCAGTCGTAAAGCATCGAGCATATTGTCCTCATTTCGCAACACGCGGTGGTTCAATCCCGGAGAAGGCAGTAATTCTTTACCTTCCCACTTATGTTCTTTATTTATATATATATATATATATATATATATATATATATATATATATATATATAAATATATATATATATATATATATATATATATATATATATATATATATATATATATATATATATATATATATATATATATATATATATGTATAAGAATATATATATATAGATGATGATGATGATATTGATGATGTGTGTGTGTGTGTGTGTATTGATATGGTTATTACGAGAGCTCAGGAATAGTTCTTGGGTGTTCCAAATTAAAGCTCAATTTCCACAAGCTACGTTAAAGAAACGTCTGCTTTTAAAATTTATTTCACCCACTCCCTCCAGCTGATAATCGCATTAGATACGAATTTGCCGCTAATATATTAAATGAGATTGACGTTGATGAGCAAATGCAAGACGTATTGCGCTCGTTGATGAAGATAAGGGTTAATGAATTTCTTCATCCTTATTTTTAAACATACGAGTGAAAAACACGAAATTTTTAGTTTTATCACGAAGGGTATGACCCAATTTTCTTTGAGGATTCTTCTGAGAGTTATTGAAACTCTAAGGCTATGTGAACTATGTTGAAATGTCTTATGTTGCCACAAACCACTGACATTGCTGTCCCTTAACAAAATGGTGCAAATCTTTACGTTGCCAATATTGCAAGTACCTTCCTTAATAAGATATTTAAAAAGAATAATATATATATATATATATATATATATATATATATATATATATATATATATAATATATATATAATAATATATATATATATGTATATATATATATATATACATATATATATATATATATAATATATATATATATATATAATAATAATATATAATATAATATATATATATATATATATATAATAAATATATATAATATATATAATATATATGTATATATGTTTATATATATTTATAATAATAATAATAATAATAATAATAATAATAATAATATGTAATAATAATAATAATATATATATATATATATATATATATATATAAATATATATATATAATATAATAATAATAATATATAATAATATAATAATAATAATAATAATAATAATAATATATATAATAATAATATATATATATATATAATATATATATATAATATAACATATATATATATATATATTTATAAGAGAGAGACGTCATTCTCAGGCAGCGTCATAAATGGTGAGTCTCATTGCATCGATGTGTGTGACTGTGGTTCACAATTAAGTCAAATGACTCCGTCGCCGTTTTAGCTCATGCGAAGAGGCAGTTTCACCAACCAACCCTCTCTTTGATTTTAATCTAAATTCATTGCTTAAATATGATAAAAACAAAATAAAATCATTCTTCTTGTATAAGTTTTGATTATATATATATATACTATATATATATATATATATATATATATATATATATATATATATATATATATATATATATATATATATATATATATATATATATATAACTATATATATATATATATATATATATATATATATATATATATACTATATATATATATATATATATCAGTTAAATAATTAAGGATTAATTATTTATAGCAAAATAATTTTGTAAGCCAGGCTCAGGAGCCTCCTATGATGCTACGTTATGTATATATAATAATATATATATATATATATATAATAATATATATATAATAATATATATTTATATATGTATATATATATCTTCAAAATATATATGTAATATAATAATACAATCATATATAATAATAATAATATATATATACATATAATAATATGTAATAATAATAATATATGTATATATAATATATATATATGTATAATATATATAATAATAATAATAATAATAATAATAATATATAATAATAATAATAATAATAATATAATAATATGTTAATAATAATAATAATAATAATAATAATAATAATAATAATAATAATATATATGTAATAATATATATATATATGAATATATATAATATAATTCTTTATGATAATAATATTATAACATTTTATAATAATAATAATAATAATAATAATAATAATAATAATAATAATAATAATAATAATAATAATA
>JABUQX010105645.1:22500-27012 GCA_015478945.1 Trachelipus rathkii
CAATGGCGCCTTAAAATAATCACGATAGTGAATATTAAGAATTCAAAAAAATTCGATATAGCATATCGATGACAGCAGATCGAGATAAAAAATATCGATGTTTTTCGATTTTTTTACATACTTAGGTGCTAGAGCTCACAGGGGGACGTCCCCCCGATCTTAGACCCCTGGAATCTGTACATCTTGACGTTCTACCTAGGGGTATTCTTTAGTATATATATAATATATTAAATAAGTATATATATATATATCTATATATAGTATATATAATAGTATATATATATATATATATATATATATATATAATATACTATACTATATTATAGTATATATATATACACCGTTTTTTCTTAAAGACTAAAGGAATACCCCTAGAGTAAACGCCAAGATGTACAGAGCCGGGGTTTTCGGTCTCTCCGTCTCTCGGTCTCCCCGGGTGACAACGGGGAGGACTGTCAACGCCCTCTCTGTCCCCCCGTCGGCTTCGTAGCCCTCTAGAATATGTAAAAAAATCGAAAATATCGATATTAAATCGATATTTTTTCGGATATATTCCGATACTCAATATTTTTCGCGTTCTAGACACGTCTATTTACTCTATCAAGAAGGTACCTGTCGAAGAAAAAATTTAAATCCGACCTCCCGTTTCCGAGGGCACGAAACCAAACGATTATGTCCTGATCATACATTATATATATATATATATATAATATATATATATATAGTATAATATAATTATATATATATATAGTATATATACTATATATATATATATATATATATATTATATATACTATATATATATATTATGATAATGACCAATATACTATGAAGGATGGCGCACTTCTCCTTTAAAGGTAGTTACAGAAAAAATGTCATAATATCCGACAATCGCAGATATCTGGCTCGTTGCAGACCCAGCAGTAGTCGACGTGTTAGCTAAAACCCAATAGAAAGATCGCGAAAGTTTCCACAAGTTGTTTTTTTTATCATCGGTTTACATTTTTATATGTTATTTTTTTAATTTTTTTTTTTATGAATGATAGTATTAAGGGGCTTCGACCCGACGTGAAGGGACACGAGGGAGGGGAAACGAAGTCCCCCCCGGTCGTCCCCCGCTGAGGCCGCGAGACCCTGACTCTTTCAAATCTTTGCTATTTAATCTTGGGTATTCCTTTAGTAAAAAATAAAAAAAAAAAAAAACTCATTGGCAACCTTGTCGCACTTTTGCCTTGAAATAATCGAAAAAATATCGGAAAATTACATGGGTTTCGTGGCTCATAATATATCGGTTAACTACCCTTTAAAGGAGGAGTTCTATATATAATATATATATATATAGTAATATATATATATATATATATATATATATATACTATATATATATATACTAGTATATATATATATATAAAATACTATATAATATATATATAATTTATAGAAGATTTGTATTAAATTAACGAATAAATATATTTAACATGGCGTCAAGAAGGCTAAAGTACTTAAAACGGAAGAATCCTAAACTACATCATCAATATTCAAGTAGTTTAAAACTACTTCTACTTTAATTGGTAGAAGTAGGTTTGTACAATGAGCCTAAAGTTCTACTATCATGATTGCAAGTAGTTTAACCAAGAAGTTAGCAAATACTTTTAGCATTAGATAAGTAGTTTTGAATGCTTCTACATTAGGTGGTAAAAGTAAACTAAACTGTCAGTTTCAAGTAGTTATATAGTTGAATGCGGTGAGAGTTCGTTGCGGTCTCGTTAAGAGCTAAGGTGGATTTTTTGACAGGTACGAGATCTTACTTAAAAGTATGATGGAACGGTACGGGGGCTATCCTTTCGACTTGCGTCATATTCTTGAACTACTTTTCTGTTTCCGTGGTATGCTTCGCACCTTACCGATAAATCTGGGGAAAAAAGGTAGTTAATAATAATAATAATAATAATAATAATAATAATAATAATAATAATAATAATAATAATATAATAATATATAATAATAAATAATAATAATAATAATAATAATAATAATAATAATAATAATAATAATAATAATAATAATAATAATAATAATAATAATAATAATAATAATAATAATAATAATAATAATAATAATAATAATAATAATAATAATAATATTTTAAACATACCCATCAAAAAAATATAATATATGAATAAACTCAAAAGTTAAAAATAATATTGAAAATGTGCAAGGCTATTCCAGTTCTCTGTACAGTAATGCAGTTCTGGAAAAGAAAAACACTGCACTCTACACACCCAACGCCCTTGTAAAATACATACATGAACAGTTCATGCATTTACATATATATATATATATATATATTATATTATATATATAGTTATTATACTATATATATTATAAGTATAATATAGTTAGTTAATTAGTATTTATATATTATATCGACGTATTAAAACTTCCATGCTAATTTTTTCAATTAAATTACGAGCTTACGATTTAGATACTATGAAGGCAGGGACAAAATCATATAATGTTATAGTCGTTTGTTATTTTAATTATATGATATTATATAATATTATATATATATATATATATATATATATATTATATATACTATGTATATTTTATTATATTATATATTTATATTATAATATATATATATATATATATTATATACTATATATATACAATATGATATATATTATTAATATATATTATATATTTATATATAATATATATATAATATAGATATATATATATATTATAATATATATATATATATATTATATAATATATATATATATATATATATATGTATATATATATATAGCTGGTAAGTATATATATATAATTATATATAATATTATATATATATAATATATATATATATATTATATATATATAATATATATATATATATAGTAATATATATATCTGGTAGAATGTATAAGGCTATTATATAATATATATATACTGGTATATATATATATATATATGATTATATATATAGTATATATATATATATATAATATATTAGTATAATATAATATAATATAGTAATAAATAATTAATATATATAATATATAATAGTATATATAAGTATTATATATATATATATTATAGTATATATATATATATATATATATATAATAATTAATATTCTTTATATAGTATATATATATATATATATATAGTATTAATATAATATCTATATATGGATGATATAAATATAATATATATATATAAGTATATATAGTTATATATATATATATGATTATATATAATTATATATATATATATATACTATATATATTAAATATATATTATATATATATATATGTGAAGTATATATATTATCATTTCATAATCAAAGATTAGCTCTAAACAATAAAGAAATCTAATGTCATTTTAAGCCCTAAAAATAGAGGGCAATAATTAAATAATAAAAAAATAATACATATAATAATAATAATAATAATAATAATAATAATAATTAATAATAAATAATAATGAATAATAAATAATAAATATAATAATATAATGAAATATAAATAATTATAATGCATAATAATAATTAAAATAAAAATAAATAGATAAAATAAATATATATAATAATTAAAAATATATAATAAAAGAAGTAAGAAATAATAAATCGAATTAAAGTATTTACTTCATAGTTGAATGTTGAAAAGCATAAAAAATAAGAAAAAACAATAATTATAATAAGAATAAAAGTAATATTAATAATACTAATAAATAATATGAAATCACATAAATACGATCTGAATTAATAAGATTCGATAAGTAACCGTAATAATGTATAATAATTAGAAATTAGTAAATAAAAAGTAAAAATTGTAAGATGTTTTAGTTATGGATTGTCAATGTAAATAAATATCAATGAAAATAATAATACCACAATGATAATACAATAATAAATAATAATGATAATTATAATTAATAATAATATAAAAATAATAATAATAAAACAATAATAATGAGCAATATCATTCGAATAATAATAATATAACTAATCAGTAGATAATAATGATAACTGAGATCAATTGAATATATAAAATAGATTAATAATAAGATAAATAAGTATTGAATATTTAATAATCAACTAGAATGTTTCAAATTTTAATAAATAAGAGACGGTACGAGATTCTTTTAGATTATTTTCAGCTAACGGTTAGATTTTGTTTCTTGATCATTATAATGATATAGTAGTATCTATATATATATAAGTATATATATACATAATAATATATATAATATTATATTATAGTATATATATATATATATATATTATATTATATGTATATATATATATAATATATATATATATATGAGAAAGATATAAATATATATAGCTATAGACTACATTGCTTTGTGACTGTGACGTCATGGCCCAAACCTCTCTGCTTTCAATTTAAGCAAAGTTCTTACAAGGTCAATGTGAAAGGATCAGCATTATTTCATTTTCCCTGACCCTCGTTTACAAAAGAAGTAAAAACATATGTATAA
>JABUQX010105646.1:0-10000 GCA_015478945.1 Trachelipus rathkii
GAGATGTGTTTGGACGGTCCAGTGATGGTTAGGGTTGGTAGCTGGTATCACTGAAGAGAGTGCGACATGTCTTACATCATGTAGTTTGACATAAAAATTTTATAGGAACGTAACTATGGAGTGTTTAACAAAAAAGCACGTAGAATATACAAATGATTGATATTACTACAATTTACTGTAAGCGGTCAAGAATACATGTCTATATAATTCTGTGAATCAAATTCAAAGATTGATTGCCCCTCAGGATTAAAAAGTTTATAAAAAAGGACCTATTATTGAGTCAGTAACAAAAAAAAGGTAAGTATGAGGGGTAGGTTGAGTATGGTGTTGGATCGCTGCGGTTGCAGGTAGGGTCGACTGGTCGTATATTGGCGTATATAGAATGATAGGAGGAAGACGCTGGTTGGCGCCTGGGCAGTTAAAAAAGTTGCAACAAGTCACAAACGTTGAAAAGGCGCGTATAGTTTCAATTGTTTATCATATTTTCCATTCAAATATTTTGGACCCAATTTAGGTTGGTACTTTTCAGTAGGTTCAATTTCTTACATTCATTTGCAGTTTGATAATAAAATTTTAGGACGTCCTAATCGGTCTAAAACAAATAAAAAAACGTAGAATATACGAACATGTTGTTTCACTTCTGTAGGGTAACTTAGGATCTTACATTATGTGATCATAATTAAAGATTGTTGCCCACTACAAGTAAAAAAAGTTAAAAAGGCGTTATTAATTTTTCAAGGACCTATATTAGAGATCGTACAAAAAAGGTAAATATATTACCTGATATGTTAGAATCTCTATCAGTAGGATACACTGATAAGCACAATCTATATTAAATTTACAACTATTTGCCCATTACCCACAGGATAAAAAGAATACATAGAGTCAAATCGTAATGTAGCAATATTCGCAATATTTAATTATTTTAATATCAAATATTATTGACACTATATTTTTAGGTTGGTACTTTACAGTAGGTCACTGTCTTAACATCATGTAGTATATGACATAAAATTTATAAGGACGTAGCTATAGGTGTTAAACAAAAAAAAGTAGAATAATACAGACAATGTTGTTTCACTCTTCTGTAGGGTAATAGTCTTATATTCACTGTGATCAAATTTAAAGTATTTGTTGCCACCTCAACAAGTAAAAAGTTAAAAAAGGTTTACTTAATTTTTCAGGACCTATTTTGAGTAGTACAAAAAAGACGTAATATATTTTGAACATGATTTAGGATCTCTTACATAGGTCAATGTAGTAAATTCTAATAAATTAAAAATTTAAAAAACTGTTGCCACCCCAGGTATTTGTGTACAGAGAGATCAAAACGTTGAATGCAAATATTACCAATTTATCCAAAATAATTTATACATTCAATAATTTTGACCCATAATTAATAGAGTTAGGTACTATATTCAGTAGGTCACTGAGTCCTTAGACAAATCATGAATAGTGTGTGACATAAATTTTTAGGACGTACTATGGTGTTACAAAAAAAAACGTAGAATTTACAGACATGTTGTTTTCTCTTCTGTAGGGTGCTTGTCTTATATTATTTGTGTCAAATTAGAGAGATTGTTGCCCCTCTAAGTAAAAAGTTAAAAAGGTTTACTTAATTTTTCAGGACCTAATTTCAGTCGTACAAAACGGTAATATAATTCTTGAATAATGACTTGGATCACTATCAATAATAGGTCACTGTCGTATATTCTATATAAAAATTTAAAAACTAGTTGGCCCTCAGTTAAAAAAAGTTGCAAGAGTCACAACGTTGAAGCTATATGCTATATTCAATTTTCATATTTTCAATTCAAATATTTTGACACCAAATATTTAGAGTTGTTACTTTATCAAGTAGGTTAATCTCTATACGATCATGCACAAGTTTGATATAAATTATTAGAACGTAATATGGGGTCTTAACAAAAAAAACCGTAAGAATCTCTTCAAATAGGTCACTGTCGTAATAATTCTATATAAATTTAAAAACATGTTTGGCCGCTCATATTAAAAAAAGTTGCAAGAGTCAACAACGTTGAAGCTATATTACAATTTTCATATTTTTCATTCAAATATTTTTGACCCATATTTAGGTTTGTTACTTTTCAGTAGGTCAATCTCTAAACTCATGCATGTTTGATATAAATTTTTAGGTACGTACTATGGGGTCTTCACAAAAAAAACGTAGACATATAGCAAGACATGATTAGGTTTTCTTCTGTAGGGTACTGTTCTTACATTCTGTGTATCAAAATTAAAGATTGTTGTCCAATCAAGTGAAGTTAAAGGATTTTGAACTTAAATTATTCAGGACTAAAATTTGAGTCGTACCAAAAAAAGATAATATAATTCTGAAATATGTTGGACTCTACAAATAGTCACTCTGTCGTACATTCTATACTAAATTAAAAAACTGTTGCACCCCAGGTAAAAAGTTGCAAATAGGTAAAAAGTTTGCAAGAGTCCCAAAACTTGATGCTATATTCCTATTTTCCATATTTTCATTCAAATATTTTGACCCATGTTTAGGTTGGTACTTTTCACTAGGTCACTGTCTTACATCATGTTATTTGACATAAATTTTAGGACGTACTATGGGTGTTGCAAAAAAAACGTAAATATAATGACATGTTGTTTCTCTTCTGTAGGGTTACTGTCTTACATTCTGTGATCAAAATAAAGATTGTTGCCCCTCAAGTAAAAAGTTAAAAAGGTTTACTTAATTTTCAGGAACCCTAATTTGGGTCGTACAAAAAAATGTTAATATATTCTGATATGCTGGATCTCTTCAATAGGTCACTGTCGCACATTCTATATAAATTTAAAAACTGTTTGTCCCCAGGTAAAAAGTTTACATAGATCACAAACATTGAATGCTATATTCCAATTTTCCATTATTTCATTCAAATATTTTGATACCATATTTAGGTTTGGTACTTTTCAGTAGGTCAAATTGTCTTATCATCATGTAGTTTGCATATAATTTTTACGCACGTACTAAGGTCTTCACAAAAACGTAGTATAAAGACATGTTTTGTTTCTCTTTTGTAAGGTTACTATTTTATACAGAATTCCTGTGATCAAAATTTAAAGATTGTTGCCCCTCATGTAAAAAGGTAAATAGTGTTTTTACTTACATCTTTAGGACCCTCACTTTGACAGTCGTACAAAAAAATGGTAAATATCACTATACTGATATGTTGGATCATTCAATAGGTCCACTGTCGTATATTCTAAATAAAATTTGAAAACTGGTGGCCCTCAGTTAAAAAGTTGCAAGAGTCACAACGTTGATGCTATATTTCAATTTTCATATTTTCTCATTTCAAATATTTGACCCATATTTAGGTTGGTACTTATCACTAGGTCACTGTCTTACATCATGTAGTTTGTGTATAAAAATTACATTTCTATATAATTTTTTTAATCTACAATATAACTCGCGGGAGGTGATTAATGACTTGCAATTGTTATTGTGATTCTTTTTATAAAATAGTGTAAACATTTAATTGCCATACACAATGCTTTTTTTTCTTTTTTTCTTCTTTAATTTAAATTTAATGTAAAAAATTAATTTATTTTATCGCCTGATAATGCAGTCATTTATTTGCTTATTATAAATTAGCCCAGCTGCTCCACTTTTAAAAAGAAGAAAAATAAAAAATTGATTCTATGTTCAGCTGACCAAATGAGTCGGTCACTGCGGTCACTGCTACTGCTGCTCCACTAACTGTTACATTTGGATAAAACCTATTACTCGACTCCTCTCGATATCTGAAACTGATTACTGTTACACTCCTGCATCTGAGATATTGATTAAAATTACAAAGCTATAATTGCTATGTTGTAACCTAGAGATTATAATAGAAATTTAAGCTACTAAGCTATACCACCATCAATGCTGTTTGCAGTTTTATTATTTCATATTTAATATTTTATGTTGGCCAACAACGTATTAACTCCTATTATTATTGCTTTTGAGATTTATTGAATGCCAGAAGAGGCAAGAGTCAAAGCATTTGAACAGAGGCTTACCATTATCTGGAAGGAAGAGAGTGAAAAAGGCAAGACAAGATTTAAGGCTACCAATTTATTGGGTAAGTAGATGCAGTTTATCAGGCTGTTAATTTACTTTTGCTTAGATCACTTTATTTATATAAAGTATGCCTTAATAGGCAGAGTTCCTGTTAATTATTAATTAAAATTTATAAATTTAAGGTTCATAGCCACATTTGGCCTTTGTCACAATATGGAAAGAATCACAATTTTGAGGCAACTTTTTGATCATTTCTTGTAAGTTGTGCATCATATATATATAACATCAAATATTTCCAAAAATATAGATTTAGGAAGTTGGTTTTTGAAAGTACCAACTTTTAAAAGGCTCCCATTTATTTTTTCAGCTGGGAGCTTGTTACTGCTGTGATAGAGCTGGGTTGGCTTGAGGCTGGAAGCATCTTTCAACATCCTTTTTATTTATGTATTTTCCTTGAAACTAAAAATATAATATAAAATATTCATTAATAGTCATTTAAGCAAAATTAAAAGTCAAGTTTTTCCTTTTTTTTATTGTCTTTATATTTAAATATTTTTTATGCAAAGTAATCAAGATTGTTAATTCCTGATAATTTTTTGTATATGAAAACCTCAGTGGGATTTTCAATTATTTCAATTCAATTTTTCAATTTATTTCTTGATTTTTTTGTATATGGCATCCTCAGCGGGATTGTCTGCCTAACTTTCTTCTCAGATTAAAGCCTCCCAAGCCTGCTCCTGGTTATTTAATGGTTGTGGTCAATATTGACTGTGTAGTAGTGGTGTAGCTAAGCTATTAAATTATATTCATCAGCATTATATCAGTGCTGCTGAAATATTCATATTTATATATTAAGAGTATTAATCAATTATTTGGAGTGTTTTGGTAATTGTACAGTTTTTATGGGTAATTGTGGAGTTCAGTGACACCTTCCATTTATAGGTCTACTGTCCATACTTCCAATTATAGTTTTTTTTGGAAGTTCAGTGACACTTCCATATATAAGTTCATTCCAATTATAGGTTTTTTTATCCTGTATAAGGTTACTAACCTACTAATATCATACAATTTCCACTACCATATATAGGGCACTAATATACTAAAAAATTTTAAAATTCCGCCTATAGGGCTTGATATTTAATATTTTAAAATTCCGCCTATAGGGCTTGATATTTAATATTTGATATATTTTAATTGAATGAAAATTCAGTATTTTAAATTAAAATAAATTAAATTGATTTTTTTTTCATTTAAATTTAATCAATTAAAATTTAATATTTGATTTTCATATTTAATATTTAAAATTTGACAAATTCATATTTTGATCATGGATTCATATGATCCAAGAGTTGAAATAAAATATATTCAGGATATAACAGATAGCCCTTCTGAAGAGTTGGTTTTAGTAAAAAACCTTATTAGTAGAAGAGGGGCCAAAAGATCTTCTTGCACAAAATTGATTAACACTGTGTATACCAAATTAGCAAGTCTCTCAGTAGAGGAGAAATATTCATATTCTGATACTTTAAAAGAATTCAAATTAGAGCTTAAAAATTTGAATGAATTAATATCAGAGAAATTTGTACTCTGCCCAGAATATGATTTTAGAAGGCAGGAACAGATTGATATAAAAAATTCAGATTATAATGTTAATTTAGGTGTCATTATAAATAAACTTGATATTTCACATCATACACATCATAATCAAAATCAATCACCACCTACTCCAGCTAATGCTCAACATATAAAATTTCCACCTATAGACCTTCCATCATTTGATAGTCAGCCAGAAAATTTAAATCAATTTATTTTTTCATTTGAGAGCATCATGAACAACCGCAGTTTTTCACAATTTGAAAAATACAGGTATTTAGTAAAGCAGGTATCTGGCCCTGCTAAGGTATATATTGAAAGTCTTAAAGTGGAGGATCAAACCTATGATGTAGCAAAAAATTTATTACTTAAGGCTTTTTCTTCCAAAATAGGGCAACAATTTTCTGTTATTGAAAAAATTGAAAATTAAAGCTGCAGAATGTTTCTAGTATGATGGAGTGGGTCAGTGAAGTGAGAGTTTGAAAGATCAGATGGTGAGATTAGATGTGGATGGTCAGATTTTTATGCAATATTTTGTATGGCAGGGAATATCTGATAAAATAAAAAATTCATTTATGACTGTTAATAATGATGCCAAACCAGATTTAAATTCCATATTAGATACCTCCTTTGAGGTGCTCAATAGGTTGAAAGAGTGTACAAGGGAGAATAACTCTGGTAGCTCTATAAAAAATACTGCTGCTGCATCTCAGGAGAAAAAGGCTCTGAGCCTAGCAGCTGCAGTTGATTTAAAAACAAAAAATGTGTCAAGTAGACCAGCAAATTGTGTTCTGTGTCATTATTTAAAAATTGATGGGTATGATACCCATTATATAAGCAAATGTCAAAAATTTGATAGTCCTGAAAGTAGGATAAAGAAAATAAAAGAAATTGGAGGATGCATTTTGTGCAGTTACCTAAATCATGATCAGTCTCAATGCAGGTATAGGTTCAAAAACCCTTGTTATAAATGTAATGGTAGTAATCATTTTTCATTCCTTTGTAATAAGAATAAAAATAAAATTGGTAACACAGTGCAAAATAAAAAGAATTCAACTGCATCCCATAATGCAACTTCTAGTAATGTAGTTGGCTTAGAAATTTCACCATGCTCAAATGATGAGTATTGTGATTTGGAAATTAATTCCCTTAATACAAGTCTCATTAGTAATTTTATTTTGCCAACTTTTACAGCTAAAACTTATTTGGCTGAAGGTGAAACTGCACATTCTAGAGTACTTTATGATTCAGCTTCAGAGTATTGTTTTGTGTCCTTGTCCTTAGCAAATAAATTAAAATATAAAATTATAAATGCTGATATAAAAATAAATGTCAAAGGATTTAATGAGGCTAAAAGCTACAAGACCAATATTATAGAATTTAACATCACTCTGGGTAAAAAAGAAGTAAAAATAGTAGCTGCAGTTATTCCAGAAATTAGGCCTAAAATTAAACTTAAAAATTCAGAAAATATTAGTGAATCCTTTAAGAAAGCCAATATAGAATTAGCTGATAAATTTTTGAATGATGAGGTGGGAAATATTGATATCATTTTAGGAGTAAATGCAATACACATTATTCCAGTGCATGCTGGTACTTTGGGTACCAAAAATGAAAAATTCTTGTTTTTCTACACCTGTATAGGCATTATGCTTACTGGTGATGAGTCTGTCATTTTAAAAAATATAAATAACCTTCATGTTGTGAAGAAATTTGTGGACAAAACTAATGACTACTGTAATGCCATCCCTAACCTTATAAAAAAGAAAACTCCAAAAAGTAGTAATAATAATAATAAAAAAGGTGAAGCTCATGGTAGTCCTCATAATAATAATAATAATAATAATAATAATAATAATAATAATAATAATAATAATAATAATAATAATGCATTAGAGAACGGTAATGATTTCTGACTACAAGAATCTTCTATCTCTTGTAGTTACATTGCCTGTAATTTGCCTGAAGATTTTAACCTTTCTAAAGCTAATAATGACCAACTTAATATGTCAAATTGATGAATTATGATGAATATTATGAGCCATCCTTTTCTGATGAAGATGAACAACTGGTTAGGTATATAATTAGTAATGCAAAGTGTCATGATGATGGCAGACTGATACTTCCATGTTTATGGGATAATAGAGTAATAAATTTGTTACCAAATAATTATAAATTAGCCTCCAGTATTTTAAATTCTACTTTAAAAAAGATTCAGAAAAATCCTGATAAATTTGAACAGTATAATAGCATTTTTATGGAGCAATTAGAATCAGGTATAATTGAATCCTCTTACTGTAAAATCAACCAATTTAGCTAATCAATTAAATTTGTTTTTAGATTCTGATGGCTTAATTAGAGTTAAATCTAAATTTGGTAAATTAAAAAGTAATTATAATGAAAAATTTCCTATTTTATTGTCCAAAGATTGTCCCTTTACAAACACTCTCATTTTTGAAACTCATATTAAAGCCAAACATGCAGGAGTTTATAAATTGCTTGCACTTCTTAAAAAAGAGTTTTACATACCATCTGCATATGTCACTGTAAAGAAATGTATTAAAACTTGCCTGGTTTGCAAAAAACTATATGGCAGGACAATAAAAATAAATCAGAATGACTATACAGAATTTAGAATATCTCCTAAAGAGATTCCCTTTAGGGAGGTTGCCTTAGACCATATTGGTCCATTTACTATAAAAAGTAATGATATTAATGTTAAGGTGTACATACTTATTATAACTTGCATGTGGAGTAGGGCTGTAAATTTGTTGTTATGTAAGCATATTGATTCAGAATCCTTCATTAATGCCTTTCAAATGCATGTCTATGAGTATGGATATCCTAAAAAGATATTAAGTGATGCTGGATCACCTATAGTTTCATCCTTCAAAGTAATTAAATCATTTTTGAATGATGTAGAGGTAAAGAATTTTTTGAAGGAAAAAGATATTGAAAGTTTGGATTTTTCCACCTATCCACCCCATTCCAGTTTTTTAGGTTCAGTTGTAGAATCTCTTGTAAAACAAGTTAAGAATATGGTGTATAGCAGTATTTCTAAAAATATATTAAAGTATGAGCAATTTCACTTGTTAATGAAAGAAGTTCATATGTTAATAAACAAAAGGCCTTTAGCTTTTAAGCCACTTCTAAATGATCAAAACATTGATCCTTCAATACCCTTTGTAATCACTCCTGAAATATTAATTAAAGGGTATGAACCTCCTAATGTGGTAATTGCTCCCCATTTGCATACCTCTGAAGCTGATGAGGAAGAGGATCCAGATTGGATCCCAAATAATGAAAAGCAGGATGAAATAAAGCTGTATAAAATGTATAAAAAGTTTCAGAAGGTGAAAAATAAATTACATGCTCTGTATCATACTGAATTTTTAAATAATTTAAGAGAATTAAGTACTAATAAACCAGACAGGTATAGAGCCAAAATGCATATTAAATTAGAGGTTAATGACATTGTTGCCATCAAGCAACAATATACCAAACCATATTTTTTTCCAATGGGGATAGTAACTGACACAAAGGAAAACACTCTTGGAGAGGTAGTAGAGGTATCTGTTAAGAAAGGGAATGGGGAAATAATTAAAAGACATGTAACTAATTTGATTCTCATCAAAAAGGCTAAGTGAAAGAATTAAGTTTTTTCAATTATTTTATTAAAAAAAAAAAAAAAAAAAAAAAAAAAAAAAAAAAAATTCAATTTCAATTTCATTTAATTTAAAAGCTATCAGGCTGCTGGCTGATAAAATAAATGAAGCTAGTAGAGTAGTTTGTTTAAAAAAAAAAAAAAAAAAAAAAAAAAAAAAAAAAAAAAAAAAAAAAATTAATTAAAATTTTTTTTATTTTTTTTTTTTTTTTTAAAATATTTAAAATTATAATTATAAAATTTTTTTTTGATCCTTTGATAATTTAACGCCCCCTCCCAATGTATAAAAATTACATTTGTATATAATTTTTAATCTAAACAAATGATTAATGACTTGCAATATCATTGTGGTTCTTTTTATAAATTGTTCATTTGTTTTTATATTTCAATTATATTTCAATACTTAATTATTCATGCCTGATGATCGGCATTTATTTGCCTATTATAAATTAACCCAGTTGCTCCCATAATAAAAAGAAGAAAAATAAAAAAATTGATTCTATGATCAGCTGACCAAATGAGTCGGTCACTGCTACTGCTGCTCCACTAACTGTTACATTTGGATAAAACCTATTACTCCGATATCTGAAACTGATTACTGTTACACTCCTGCATCTGAGATATTGATTAAAATTACAAAGCTATAATTGCTATGTTGTAACCTAGAGATTATAATAGAAATTTAAGCTACTAAGCTATACCAC
>JABUQX010105646.1:17500-18818 GCA_015478945.1 Trachelipus rathkii
GGAAGTTCGGAGTCGGAGTCCGGAGTCGGAGTCCGCGGAGTCGGAGACCTCGTAATTTTGAAGAATTGGAGTCGGGAGTCTAGTCGGTATTTCAAGAGGATCAGAGTCGGAGTCGGAGTCGGAGTCGGAGTTGGAGTCGGTAACTTTCAAGATAGTAGAGTTGGAGTCAAAAAACTTTGAACTGACAAAGTTATGAATTGTGACTGTGAGCGGCCTCAATCACTTCATACAAGTTCTCTGACTTGCGACTTCCACAGCACAAAATGCAATTGCAAACTTCAAAGTTTTTAAACATGTTTAACTTATGTTTTAACTTATGTTTGAATTTGGATTATATTCAAATAAATTCAAACCAACCTTATACAATCTATATTTAAGAATCTGAAGAAATAAAAGACTCCATGGTAGGAAGAGAAATTTTTCTCATTGACAATGATATTCTAAAAAAAAAAAAAATACTTGATCCTATCTACAGGGATAGCAACTGAAGATCAACAACAAAAAGGTAAATCTGCACTTTGCTACGTGGCCCTTTGTATTAAAGAGTTGCAAGAAGTTCAAAAAGAAAAGGATACATCTGAACATTTTGTAAGTGATAAACTACAGAGATACTCTCCAGTTGACTTACCTTTCTCCAATCAATAACAGAAAGCTCAGATAGCTGAGTATGAAAAGCTTCTAGCATATTGAAGAGCTTAGTCGACGTCAAACAGGGTTAAGAAATATGGTCAAGGTCCTCCTCATCCTTGAACATATTCCATATCTTTAAACAAAATTTCTTTGCTGCACTGAAAGAAGTTGAAAAAACTGATATAACTTCGAAGCTTAAATTAGAAGAGGCTATCGAAAGGTTATCCAGACATTGTACAATGGTCGCAATGCTGTTACTGCTCTACACACGCGCACACTCTCAGCATTGAACGGTGTTTTTTTCTTCTCTTCGCATTATAAATCCAGACCTAAGAGGAAAATAACGAAGGACCCTGACATATGATATTCCTGTTTTTTAGAATTAAAATTCATTCATGAAATAGATGAAACTTAGATGTAAGCTCATGTAACTAAGTAATGTAGCACTTTTATATATAATATATATATATATATATATATAAGTAGACATAGCTCCTTGTTATATAAGTATGTATGACTTCACCTGGCTGGTAAGAGTATCCAACACCACTGCCACCAGAATACCGGGTAGGTAGGTGGGAACTTATATATATATTAATATATATATATATATTATATATTATTATATTATATAAGAATTATATGTATATATATATATATATATATATATATATATATATATATATAT
>JABUQX010105647.1:0-5000 GCA_015478945.1 Trachelipus rathkii
TATATTATATACTATATATATTATATATTATATATATATATTAATAATTATATATATATATATATATATAACTGTATATATATATATATATATATTATATAATATAATATATTAATATTATATATATAATTATATATATATGTATATATATAATATTATATATATATTATATATATATATATATATATATTATTATTATTATTATTATTATTAGTTGTACTAATACTTTTGTCCCGCTTGAGCGGGGTAGTGGTGGTACAGCCTCCCTCATTCACACCCCCCCTCATCTCGCCCTCACCCCCTCCCACCCCTCTATCTCGCACAACATCATAGCCTCATTCCTCCCATGACCTCCTCCTGCCAACACTTCTTTATTTCATCCATCCCCTCCTTTCTTGGTCTCCCCTTGCCTCTCTTCCTATCCCTCCGACTCCAAACTCTTCTTACCACTCTTTGCTCCTCCATTCTCACTAAATGCCCATACGCATTTAACATTCCCTTTCATCGCTCTCCCACCACGACCATTCCCCAATCACACCGGATCCTCCTCCTCACCACACTATTCCTAATCCTCTCCCTTCTGCTCAACCCACAAACCGCTCTCAACCCCCTTCATCTCAAATACTTCAACTTTTTCCTAGACCTGGCATTCAACCCCGCAGCGTTTCACACTTGAGAAGGCGCCATACAATCACCGTGTACAGACGAGATTTTTTAAAAACATACTTATCTTTAACTTTTTGTGACAGATCCCCCCTTTCCCCATATTTCTCTCAGACCACTCAAAGCCCTCATTCCTTCCCCTATTCTATGTTCTATCTCCTCCTTCACATCCCTCCCCCTTACCCAACTCCATCCCTTAATATCTAAAAATCTTTACTTTTTCCAATACTACACCCCCTACTCTAACGATCTACTCTCCCCCTCCTCTCTTTCTTCCTCCGTCCATAACACCTAACACTTGTAATACTTACCTGGAATTTATTTGTAAGCCCTTCTTGTCCACACATTCTCTAAACTCCCTCAAACAATACCTCAGCCCTTCCGAAAGTTCTTCGCCACTAGGGCAGTATCTTCCCAACAGTATCATGTTCACTTCCTTTCTATCATTCCCTTTCATCAATTCCACCTCCCTCCCCTCCCTCACCATTCCTCTACATACACCTCTCCATAACAAATTGAATAGCCCACGGCGACTTTACAGCACAGACCACTCGCCTCAATCCAACCGACTCGTCCTACACATCTACACTCTCCCTCACTAGCACTCTCACACACATTCTAACTATTTCCTATAAAAGCCCGATTACCTTTCCCTAATTACCCTTACCTAATTTACCCCCCACTCCATTTCCCTCCAACACCCTCCACATTTCACGCCCTATTCAGCTCTTATCCATATGCTTTCTCTTAATTTCTAAAAATCCATAAACTTTCCCTTTGCCTCTCATACTTTTCTCCACAGCATCTTTTAGTGTGAACACTTGGTCACCACACCCCTCTTCCTCCTAAAATCCTCCTTGTTCTTCCCCATTCTCCCCTCCGTTAAACCTCTTACTGAAATCAAAACGGGAACTTGACACTTTCCCTATATATATAATATATATATATATATATATATATTATATACTATATATTTATATGATATATATATATATATATAATATGATATATATATATATATATATATATATAATATATATATATTATATATATATATATATATATATATATTAATATATATATATATATATATATAACATATATATATATTATCAGTATATATATATATATATATATATTATAATAATATATATATATATATATAATAGTATATATTAATAGTATATTATCCTATATATATATATATTGCTTGAATAAAATGAGATAAATAATCATCGATTGCAATTTTAAATTAAAAAAATAATTAAATACTCTTATTTATCTTGATACCGTGGTTCAATATGGTAGAGCGATCAGAGTTACATGCAAGGGCACGTTTCCGTGATCCTAGTCCGGATCTAGGTAGAAAATTAACCTACTAGAAATGTTCCTTCCTAGAATAAGGCTATGCAGTGAATTGTGAACTTTTTATATATATATATATATTAATATATATATATATATACTATTTAATATATATATATATATATATATATATATATATATATATATATATATATATATATATATATATATATATATATATATATATATATATATATATAATATTATTATAATATAAATTATTCATATTCTCTAACAAATGATTTGAAATTTCATCCATTTATATTGTTCGCTATGATGAACATCCTTAATTAAACCATTTCCTGTTTAGTCTTTCGACCCCCGTAGATTTGAGAAAACGTTTTGAGCCTTTTCAGAGTCGGAGAAATGTCTTTCTGAAGTTCTCACGTTATGAGTAAGATGATGCTAAAGTCGCATACCTATTTCAAATGTGACTGCATATATAATCTATTTACAAATTCGTAAAATTTTAATGATATGATAGAATCACTTTACTTATCAAACTTGGTAAGCATTAAGAATGGATCTATGTATCATGAACTTCTTTAACTGGTTTGAAAATTCATCATGGAAAGCAATCGCAATGCTTTATTTCTTTTCTTTACATCTCAGACTTTGAGACGCGACATTCTATTTCGCTTCATTAAAGAAAGCAGAATTTCTGTTTACACTTTCAAATGCTTCAAAATTTACTAAAATTTTTTGCGCGAAAATCCTTTCAACAAGCAATCAACATTTTGCAATACTAATGAAAGAGAATTTTGCCGTCACTAATACTGGAGACTGTAATTGTAATGTATATACTTGGAGAGTGGGGGAGAACGAGGGGAAAATCAACAAGCAAACTTATAACTATTGCTACAGATTACGGATCTTCAATTGATTCGAGGTTTTTGAAGAAAAATCTCAATATCTTGAATCCATCTGTAGCTCCTCTATACTTCAACTTCATCAAAACTTCTCTTTCGAACGAATCCATCGTATCTTTCCCCCACCGTTTTCCATTACATTCGTGTTTTTTGTCATTTTGTCTCTGGAAAATCTTTTTTTTTTTTTATTATTATTATTATTAATATTAAAATAGCTGTTCGCCTTGGTTACCTAAAATAGGGCCCAGTTCTTTTCATTGTGGTAATCCACATGAATGTGAAGAGTAATCCACATGAATGTGAACAGGAATGAACAACCTACAAAGTCGCTGTTATTTTCGACACTTATCACTCTAAATCTTTTCATGCATCGGCGGGCCCATCATATCGTTGTCCATCAGATTGTCACTATTTATTTCAAGCTTCGTAGTATTGCCTCTGCTAGAGAAGCTCCTTTTGTGCTTTCAACAGTCACCAAGCTTAAGAAATCTTCAAAAACCATAAATTTGTTTTCCTTATTTCCATTAATTATTTACCAAATTCTCTTAATTTGCTTTTATATTAGTTTTCATATTCTATACAATTTACTTATAAAAATTGCAAAGTTGTTTATTATTTTGATAGTTTAAATAATTTCTGGGGGTTGAACCTACTGCAACCCGCATAATATGTATAATAGATTATATATTTATATGTAGCATAATTATGTATACATTATATATATATATATATATATATATTATATTATAAATATATATTATATATATATATATATATATATATATATATATATATATATATATTATACTATGTAAAAAGTTACTTAACCTCACACGGTAATAAAAGTATTAAATGTACTGTATATCTACAATGAAAGTTTAAATTAAAAATGAAGCAATTTTAATGGGCGAATTGAAACTATTAAATCATTAAAATCTCGTTTGGATCTAGTTGTTTGCACGACATTCTTAATGAATCAAAATGTA
Source organism: Trachelipus rathkii (assembly GCA_015478945.1). Classification (NCBI taxonomy): domain Eukaryota; kingdom Metazoa; phylum Arthropoda; class Malacostraca; order Isopoda; family Trachelipodidae; genus Trachelipus; species Trachelipus rathkii. Next base: position 3,884 of record JABUQX010105647.1, read on the forward strand.
TTGAAAATAAGGTGTTGAGCGGTCAAACGTAAAAAAAATGATATTATATGGAAAACTAAACTTATAAAATACGTATGAATAAATTGCAGTTTTTTTAAAATAAAATAAATAAGATATGTAACCTTGTTTCAAATATTGTTGTAATTTTTTAGCAGATGCGTCATAAGTAGTGTTTTTAAAAGTTAGTAACATTAGTAAAACAGGGTATCTGCAAATATTGTTACGCAGTTATGCCTCTATGATAATAAATAGATATTTCTATGGGACGAAATGAATTTTTTTCCTATGTTCTAGACGTAACCTACCTAACCTAACCTAAACCTAAACTACCTAACCTAACCTTAACCTAAGAAAAAAAATCATTTCGCCCAAAATTTATTTATGTATCATAGAGGTAACCTGCAAAAATGCAATAAACAGTTGGTGAAGCCACTAAAAAATCTCAGAAGGCACAGTTATCTCAAAAAGAAAGGCACTATCCGCGACGAAGAGAAATGGCACAACAAACGCCAGCCTTCCGTGCATGTAATGTTCGTATGCTGAAAAGTGGGAGAAATACTCGTTTGCTTCCTATTTCGACTGCTTCTGACTCTTTTACCTACCATCCCAGTTGAAAACAAGACTAGTAATAAAATATAGCTCGATCAAGGCCTCAAATTCACTTTCATCAAATACAACAAGAGAACGAAGCAATGACAATAAGTAAACGTTTTTCCATAGTCTTACTCTTTATCAGTGTCATGTATGACACAAATGCTGTGGGATGGCAATTTTTAATATCTTTGTAGCCCTCAAAGAAGTAGCTGGTTTGTTCCAACCTGGGGTGACGCAGTGTTAAAATGCCTGTGACACATCAACAAAATTTCAGTAGTTAACATAAATGTTTGGTCTTTTCTCTTTCGATCCTGCACAGACATCGTTTAGCGAAATGTTTTATCAAATCTGATATTGCTGACATTTTTGGGAACTACAGGCTAAGGAAACATCATCCAAACTCGCCAGCACAGCACATGCTTGTATGATTTGCAAACATACCCCGTCTCAACAACAAATACACAACATTGTAACACAGCAAATGGAATGAATGACACCAATGGATTGTTGTCCATTTTCCACG
>JABUQX010105647.1:10000-18170 GCA_015478945.1 Trachelipus rathkii
AACATACAAACGACGATCCAAATTCAAATTACCTTTTTCTCGTTCATATATAAAGCGAATATTGGCCATTCCTTTTGTAAAATGTTCCATACAATGATATATTATTAATGCGAGCAATGATAAATACAAATATAATAATTGCTAGCAGTCACTTGGTACACACGGCAAGTGGCAATGATTTTACTTGGTTGTTTTTCGTGACAAGAATCTGCGGTGCAACGTTTACACGAAACAATATTTATAAAGCCTCCCACAAAGGTACATTGCATTGTCAAGCTTCACATTCATATTCATATGTATCATTTGCAAGAAATTCATTCCACATCTACACTTAATAGGTTACTCACATAATGTATTCGCACCGTATTACATCCTACACTCGGTTTTGAACGAATTTTAGTTTTCTATAACTTTTGAATAGTAAATGTAAGTACACTTGTTCATTGAAACTTTTTGCTTCGTTGGAGTTAGTACAACTGTGGTTTCAAGTTTGGCCAAACAAAAAAAACAATTTTAGGGAACGCTGATTACTACTACATATTGTAAAATAATGAGCGAGGAGGATTAAATGTAAACTGAAAACATTCTAACGAATTACTTCAGGTTAAGAAAAGTTTGAAACTAAACAATTAAAGGAAAGTGGAAAGTTTATCAGTGGAAGAAACATCAACTGTCCACACTCTTCTGCTGCTCATTTTGTGAAAGCAAATTCTTTAATCTTTAAAATAAAAAAAATGCGAATCTGAATCTTCTTTTCTTCTTGAAACGAATCTTCGAAGCTTCATCCTCTAGAATCTAGATAATTATTATTTATGCAGCAATTTCCCTTATAGATAATAACATCTGCTTTCGCATTTTTAAAAATATCATTTCATTCAACGCACTATATCCGGACCATATACGAGAGAGAAATTGAAATCAATTTGGATTTTATTACAAACTTTACCGCTAAATATATATTTTCTTAAGTTGGTTAATTATATTTTTAATAATATAAGAAAATATATTAACAATGCGTCATTGTTGCGTCCCAGAGTTTGACAATTCACTTGCATACGTCCTTAATGAATGCAATGTAAGTTCATCTCCTCTTCAAATGACAAACAGTTCCTCACCGATGAAATAAATCAAAGATTCTGAACTATGGCCCGCAGACTGTTTGGAGTCCTTGGAGACCTTTCAGGGCTACATGAATTCATTGAGGAACTTCCACTTTGGAGCACTCTCAAAGAAGAAGAATATACAAACTTATCTAAAACGGCTATTAAAATTCATCTCCTTTTTTTCAATTACGAGTCTATGTAAGCTAGATATTATTATTATTATTATTATTATTATTACTATTATTATTATATTATTATTATTATTATTATTATTTTTATTATTATTATTATTATTATTATTATTATTATTATTATTATTATTATTATTATTATTTTTATTATTATTATTATTATTATTATTATTATTATTATTATTATTATTATTATTATTATTATTATTATTAAAAAATTAAAAACCTGCTGTATGGTAAAGCGAAAATTAAAATGAAAGTTTAATAATAATAATAATAATAATAATAATAATAATAATAATAATAATAATAATAATAATAATAATAATAATAATAATAATAAAAACTCTATAAAATAAAATAAAAAAATAAAGGATAATCAATAATTATTATCTAAAAAGAATTCGCATATAAAAATAGTTAACCAATAAACATACAATATTAAAAGAATGTGAAATAGGAGGAAACCTCTCTCTCTCTCTCTCTCCTCTCTCTCTCTCTCTCTCTCTCTCTCCTTCTCTCTCTCTCTCTATATCTTTCTCATCTCTGTCTCTGTTTCTCCTCTCTCTCTCTCTCTCACTCTCTTCTCTCTCTCTCTCTCTCTCTCTCTCTCTTTCTCTCTCTCTTCTCTCTCTCTCTCTCTTCTCTCTCTTCTCTCTCTCTCTCTCTCTCTCTCTCTCTCTTCGTTCATATTTATAAAAGTCTTTGGGAATATTTTAAGTAAAAGAGAGCAAAGTGAATAAAACACAATGCAGTAGAAAAATTATATCAATAAAAGCTTAATCACTTCAATGAATTAAATAATAAAAATGAAAAATAAAATGAAAAGTAAAATAACTTATTTTAAAATATAACTGATAATTAAAAGGGAAATAAAAACAAAAATTACTTTTAAATTCCCATCAGAGTAAAGTTTTCTGGTTTGGTATTTTGTATATGGAAGGTGCCGAGCAACCTCCTCTCGAGCAAATCGGATGCACAGGATATTATTTAAAGTTCTCCTTTGTGATGTAATTTTTTTTCAAATGAGAGGGTCTAAATAAATTGCCGAACTTTTAGGAGCAGTTAATGAATTGTTGCTTCTAAATGTAGCAATCAAGTGCATGAGTAGTAAGGAGAGGGAAACTACCGCAAAACTGCCGAGAGACCCCGACTCCTACCATCTTTGTGGTTTACCCTATGGTATTCCTTTGGCCGGAGGTTTAGCCTCCCAAAATAGGGCAGAGCCCCAGAGGGGGCTTTTTGGTTCCTAAAAGGTGCAACCTTATACCCGTTAAATTTAGCTTTTTTCAGCTTTTTAGCTGACTTTTTTAACGTTATTATCCATAATTCAGGGTCAGACCCCACTTCGGGAGGAATTTTGGGGATTTTCCCCACTGGCAGCCCTACACGTCGAAGGCAAAGACTTGAAAATCACTAGCGAAGGTTTTTGGAAATTCCAGTCATGTCGGCAGCTGACTTGGAAATTTCCATCATTCATCTAGATTTGACGTTTGATACGTCAAACCTAGGGCTTTTAAGGTCGGTGAGACCGAATTTAAGGTCTGGAAGACCGACTTCCGAGGTTCTGAGCCTGAACTCAAGGATTTTAGCCCCAGAAGTGGGGCGGAGCCCCCCAAAGGGGCTTTGGTTCCTAGAAGGTTTTAAATGATCGATAATCATTTGACGGCTCCATCGATTTAACGTTGATCGATTTACCCCTACAACGATTCTTTAAATCGCTTTCTAGTGCTGCTGTTGTCATTAGCACTGAAAATGTATCGAAAGAAAATATACAAATAATTAACATTCGATTAATCGTTGTAGTATGGTAGCCACTTCCGCACCAACCTATTTCGATATGAAGGAATAGAGCTATCGCCTTCAAACTTGGTATATGTTCATTGTGTGTAATAAACTGATCCCTGGCGAGTTTTGGTGACCGTAGGTCACCCCTAAGGGGGTGCTGCCCCCTTAGCGCCAAGGTCAAATTCGTCCTGAAAACCCTGTTAGGCTTAACGTATCTGAGTGAAATTTGGATGTGAGTTATATGATACGTAATCTTCGTCGGAGACGAGATTACGTTCCTCTGCGTCCCCTCGTAAGAGGGGACGCTGCCCCCGTAAAAATTAAAAATGATCGTAGAAGACTGAAACTTGGAGGCTGGGTTGAGGAGTCGGAGTCGGAGACGGAGACGGAAACGGATTCGGTTTCGGAGTCCATGGACCCCACCGGAGGTGGGTCCCTTCCTGAAAAAAAAAGAAGAAATGCATGGAATGCAAAACAGAGGAAGAAGAAGAAGAAAGGAAGAAGGAGAAAGAAGAAGGAGGAAGGGAAGGAAGAAGGAAGAAGAATGAGGAGGAGGGAGGAGAAGGATTCAGGAGTTGGCTCCGGCACCGATGCTGGAGCCACTGCGGTGCAAGTTAATAAACAGTCGATAACAACAATTTGGTGTTCCTTATAAGGGTTATTGAGGTCGTAGAGTTCGAATATGATGGTTATAAGTCCGTGTAGGGTGTCTAGGACCCCCCCTTTGGCGGTTCCTGACCGAAAAAAAGAGCACAGAGTGCAAAACAGAGGTCGAAGGAGGAAGAAAGAAGGATGAAAGATGAATAAAAGAAGGAAAAGAATGAGAGGAGTCTGACTCAGGGAGTAGAGTTGACAGAATGCCACCGATGCTGCTCGGTGCGTGCGAGTTATTAATTATAGTGTAAGATGCAATGTCAGGTGGCTTATATATGTTATCGAGTCTGTAGATTTCGAAAATAATGGTTTTCAGAACCATCAAGAAATAAAAATAATAAATAAATAAATAAATAAATAAAATTTCTTACATTTTTATGTTTATACTAACAAATTTTACGTTAACTTTAACTCCCTAAGCAGTTATAAACACAAAACCTTCCTCCTTATCCTGCCCACCCTCGACGCAGGCCAGTGTGCATCTATTGAAATCTATTGGAATCTATTGAGTTTTTTGTCACATTTTGAGTATCATTTCGGATAAACATAACATAAAATCAACGTTTCTTTATACAACATGCAGCCAATATATGCTGAGCGTAAGCAAAAAGTTTTCATATTATAAAGTCAACATAACATTTACCAGAACTAAGATATAATGTACAAGGCAAACCAGACACATCTTAAGCAAGAATAAATGCTAACATTAACAAAGTTCCACACTTAACACACTAAAGTAACTAACATAGCATACAAAAACGTAACTTATATCACACTTTGTCCAAGTAATATCTCTAAACATAACGATGTTAATTTACACTAACATGTAATATTTAACTAAAATTATCACAAACAGTTGGTTATTATCATTACAGAGCAGCGAGTATTTGCTAAACGTAACAAAGTTTCACTCAATAAAGCTAACATAGCGTTACATGAACTAGCTAAGAAAATAATGCACAAAGACAAACCTAACACAACTTACACACAAATACAACTGTTAACCTCTCCCACCTTTCAACATTAACACCAGTAAAACAATAACTGGTATGCAAAACGCAACCATAATCTTACTTTTTCAATCATATCTCTAAAATATTAATGGTTATTCTTACACTGACACAGTAACATTTAACTAAAATTATGCACAACATTAGTTAATTATACTGATCAACGAAAATACTCTAACGTAAAGTTTCCACATCAATAAAACTAACAAAGCGTAACATGGAACTAAGAAAAATAATGTACAAAGACAAACCTAACGCAAACTGTACACACGAAATAAACTTGTTAACATTAAACAAAGTTATCCCACTGAGTTCTTTATATACTAACCTACGAATATTTGCTTAACATAACAAAGTTTCACATTAATAAAGCTAACTTAGCATCATTAACTAGAAATATGTACAACGACAAACCTAACACAACTTATGCCCTAATAAACATTTACAAAGTTCCACACTTAACACGAGTAAAGTAGCTAACTTTAATACAAAACGTAACCTATTTATTCTTTTTTTTTTTTTTTTTTTACTTTTTTCCAAGCATATCTCTAACAATTAACATTAATCTTACATTGACACGTAACATTTATCAAAAAATGTATCTTACCATACCTGCAATCAATAATACCTAATGAGTAAAGACGAATAAAGTAAAGTTTTTTTAGACTTATCTGTTTTTAGGCCCCTCCCCTTTTCAGAAAATATCAAGTCTAAACATGAAAATGATTTTATGCTATAATGGCATTAATGATGCAAACTATTATTATTTGACCCTCTGGCAGGACACAAGCAATGTAGTAGTCGCCATTCGGTTTACGATTATTTATATAATTATTTAAAATATACGCTTCTCAATCGTACATTCCACACAACAGCGTAGAGATGCCGAGAACTTCGTATCAGCACTGCGATAAAACATGACTATTGAAGGAAATAGTGTATAAACAGCCCTTAAATGTAATGAGATTCTTTCTTTCAACCAGAAGAGTCAAAGATAGTGCGCAGCTGTCGAATGAACCATATCAGTTTCAAGCTATATTATTGCTCTCTTGTGGACACACCATAACCAACAACGAACAACACGCAGATAACATTAGTACAAAGATAAGTTCTTTATAATACAAACCAACGAATATATGCTAACATAACAAGGTTTTCACAATAATAAAGCTAACATAGCATCATATGAACTAAGAAAATAATGTACAACGACGAATCTATCACGAATAAACAACTAACATTAACACAAAGTTCCATACTTAACAGCAGTAAAGTACCTAACACAGCGTACAAAACGTAAACCTATTCACATTTTTCAAGCATATCCTACATATCAATGTTAATTTTACTTAAACAACTGATTTACGTAGCATTTATTGAGTATCATTTCGGATAAACATAGCGCAAAATGAGTTCTTTATATATACTAACCATCGGATATATGCTTAACCAACAAAGCTTTAGCAACATAAAGCTAAACTATCTTAACCGCAAACTAAGATATTTTGTACCAAGGCAACTTAACATACATGCGCGTATGGAATAATCAAGTTAACATCCTTGAAAATTTCCCTACTTATCAAAGGTAAAGTAGCTAAGAGGTCATACAATACTCAATATGTTCCCACTTTTCTCGCATATCAGCAACAGGTAAAAACCGCATCATATAACAAAATCCCTCCAACAATTTAGCTGAACCAATCTATTCAAAAATACACATACGTGTGAAGCTACAATATAATCTCTCACACAGTGCCAACTCGCCTCTCTCGGAGCAATCTCAATTGAAACTTATGATTAAACATAGACATTTAGCAAAATTCTAAGGCAAACCTAACATTACCCAACAAGAAACTAACCTATGCTCACGTTTCTAACACAACATCGTCAGTTAACACAGTTATATCTTACAAAACTCATCATTTCTCTAACAAATAAGTGTTATTTTCACATTGTCTTAGGAATATTTAACATAACGTACCTAAACTTACGAATAAACAGTTTATCATTAATCAAGAGTATCTAAGGCAACAACACAATACCTTCCGAGAGAAAACCCAGGGGGGATGTGCTCCTTGTAACACCTAACGCTTTCATGAGGTAACATGAAATATTTTTATCCTTACCCTATTTTAGACCCCGTCCCCCTTTCAGAAAATATCATTTCAAAACTGTTAGATTAAGCAACAGCGCATCATACAGAGGCGATTTGATAGCACTGTAAGCCACTGTAAGCACTACTTGGAGATCACCCCAGAGAGATGCACGAAGACCCAGCTCGGGGTACCCTGAAGGAGGTGTAAGCGGTAAGGGCACTGCCCTTTGGGCTGAGCCCTTATGTAACAGGTAAAGACGTATTATCTAACAAAATCCCTTAACAAAGTGACCAATCTATCAAAGATACCGGCATCTCGACCTATGAATTGACACTATCTTCATCAAAGTGTCAGCACGTCTCTAGTATACATTCATCTCTGAACTCACGAATAAAACGATAGACATTTAGGTCAATAAATCTCTCGGGCAAACCTGACATTACTCAACAAAACACTAAACCTAGGCTCACGTTTCTAACACATCATCATCAGGTACACAGTAATATTTTTACAAAACTCATGCAATTTCTTACAAATCAGGTGGCTAATTTCACTGTCATAGTAATATTTAACATACGTCCTAACTTACGAATAAACAGTTTTCATTAACCAAGAGTATCTAAAGCCACACATCACCTCCCGAGAGAGAAACCCCAGTGGGATGCGCCCTCTGAAAGGGTGTGAACTGAGAGGGGATCACCCCGAAGGGTGTACAGCGGGCATTACCCCTCCGAAAGGAGGGAGTAACTGGGCCTTGCGCCTTTATTCGTGGCTACGCGATCGGCACCCGAGTAGCCGCTTACACCCCTTCGCGGCGTGCATCCCGCTTCTCAAGATTCACACCCGTTTCCAGAGGCGCATCCACTGGGTTTTCTCATCGGGAGCGGATAACTGTGTTGCTAATGAATAACTCTTGTGTGTCATTATTCCTGTCAACATCTGTTGGATTTAATTCTGCTAGCTTATAGAGAGTACGATTATGCGCTTAAAAATAATCAATAAGCTATAGTCGACATAGTGATAGTATAGAACCAAAACTGATCTTTGAGTAGTGAAACAAATGTATAGTGTAGTGATTTCTCTGTTAAGATCATCTACTTGTTTACCTGATTGATGATGTTGTTTAGACAGTGAGCCTAGGTTAAGTTTTTGTTGATAGTTAATGTCAGGTTTGGGGCCGAGGAAATTTCTTGCTAATTGTCTAACGTTTATTCGTAGTTCAATGATGTTATATCTTATACTAGATGACGTGTGACACGTTTGATGTACAGATAGTCATGTCCAATTTTATTTTTGATACATAGAGGTGCTGCAATTTTCGTCATATC